>SNQJ01S0033918.1:0-44404 GCA_010110895.2 Picea sitchensis
GAAAACCTCTTGGATTACAATGATTCTTCCTTAATCTCCAGCTGCCTCTCAATAACCTCTACTGGACGTATAATAAAAACATTTATACAAGAGGGGCTTGACGAGATTTCCCTCCAATCTACACTAGTGGTGTCTAATCACCATTCAAAATGCTTGACTAATGAGGTAGATTACAATGAGTCGAAATCTGATCTGAATCTGATACAAATCCCTTCTACTGTCAACCACTTAAGGTGACGTCATCTACAACTTGTGCAAAAGCACAAATTGGCTCTTCCAACCTCACAACATTAATTGCCTTAATTTCAATTTAAAATTCGAAGGATAAATGAGAGGGTGACACCTATCCCTTCCTTGAATGCACACCAACATGCTAACCAATTGGCATGTGATGAAATGGAGCAATGCTCCTGCATCATACTCCACTGCTACAAAAATTCATGAGATCCTGCTCATGAGCTTCCCAGCTCTATTGAAATCCTATTGGATCTCAAACTTTCTCCTAGAGTTGTCCTCTTGCTCCTCTGCTTTGTTGCTTATGTTGTTTCTTTCTTTTTGCTCGTGCAGGTTCTCTTTTGTTCATCTTTTGCTGACATCTTTTTTTGTTGACTTTACCATCATCCTCCTTATCTCCTCTATGACTTCATCCAAATTCTCTGTCGGCTAGCTCTCCTTATGCAGTATGCTTGGCTGCAACTCCTCATGTCAGTCAATGAGCAGACCAACCTGGTCCCCCATGCTACCTTCATCTCCTATGACGATGACTGGCCACTTTGTTCTAGACTCCAATTTCACAGGCTCCTTACTAAATTGTTGCTCAACTATATCCTCTGACAGGTTACCTTCTGTCAGTTCTTATGCTGGTTCCATCCTAGCTCCCTCCAATTGCTCCTCAGACTGGCACATATCCTTGGGCATGGCTATCTCCTGGCATCCACCTTCTAGTTTTGGACTGTCCAACCAATCCTCCAACATCTTCAACTCCATTTACCATTGAGTGAGTGACTCAACTGGTTCCTCCTCCTTCGTTGTTGGTGGAGACTTCAGTATATTCTCCTTCTCCTCTATGACAGTCTCAACTCATTGTCCTTTTGTCGCTACCTCTGTAACAAATATGCTAGCCTCTCCTCGACTTCTTGGTAGGAATATTTAGATTCCCCCAATGACCAGAAATATCCTCTAATATCCCTCCTTAGCGGTGGAAGTGTTTAAGTTCTCATCGTCTTCATTCACATGGCTTGCAGTTCCACATGAATCGTCATATGGGTGAGGCATTTCTTCCTCCTTCTTCCCATCTGTCAACATCCCCTGCTGATATGAACTCTCAACTGAGATCATTTCTTCTTCCTTGCCCACCTGGAAAACTGGGATGTCTCCTCTTTCCTCCTGGAAGTTTATGAAATCAATGAATTCCTTCTCATTTCCCACCTGGAAATCTATGAGACCTCTACCACATCTCTTTCCCTTTTTACTGAGATTTTCATCATGTCTCAACCACCTTTTTAACACATTTTGTTGCCTCCTGACCAACAACTTTTGAACAGGCCACTTGGATATCCTTTTCAAAGGACACTCATATATCTAGCGTAAATTTTCCTCCTGCTGCATATTCAATGCTAGCTTCTCTATCTCTACTCGGATTTCACTGAGCTCCTTTTCCATCTCCACTTTGTTCTTTTGCGGGCAGTATTTTCTCTAACCGCGCTTATGGCCTTCAACAACCATATTTATTTACTTGCACCCCACCTTTCTGTCTACCATCTACTGCAAATGTTGCAACAGTCTCCACAGAGCATCGTTCTCTGTCTCCTTGCCTACACAAATCAATTGTATGGCTCTGATACCACTCTGGTGAAAAACCCCCCCTTCTCTCATGTTCTCTCCTCTAGGGATTGCTCGACCTCTCGGTCTAGGATAGTTTAGTCACCTGAGTCAAATCGAATCTTTAGTTCCCTGTTGGAACCCAAAGCAAATTTCATAGGTCAAACTTTCCCCAAAGTGCAGGTCCTATCAACCCCACGACCCTCTTCTTGGCCCCCTTTGAAGAAAGTTAATGGTGGGAATAGTTATTTTTTCTAGGCCCTTTCTATCATATGACCTTGGGATATGTCTCGGGCTAAACCATAAAAGGTGCTTCGGGTTTCGACGTCATCATTTTTGCAATAGCCAACTCCTATGTCCCCAAACTCTAAATCAACAAACTCAAATGGTGCGAGGATCAACGGTCCCCATCGCTTCCATAGTCAACAACTGTGATCAACTTCAGACTCTAACCTTTGGGATTCTTCCACTTGTTCTCCTCAAATTTATTCTGGAGCACCACTTCTCCAAACTTGATGGATCTCCCCCACATGCCCTTTCCAGATCTAACGGTATGGATTCACTCCACCCTTCGTGAATTCCYGAAGATTTCCATTTTATCCTGGAAACTTTTTCGGAGCTCTAACTCTCAAATCTCATGATCTTCTGCCACCTATCCTTTCCTGACGATGGGAGATTTTGCATGCCTTTGAGGCTTTGGAAACTCCTCCCTCGTGTGTAGGCTCAACACTTATCTTCCCAAGACTTGGACTATTCTCGTCCTCTTGTACTCCTTGCAGATTTCTACATGAGATAGTGCTAGTTCTTTTCATCTTTTTCTCAGCTCAAACCTTGAAGGTTCTCAGTTCTTCTGCATCCTTCCAGAGACCTTCTAGTGCCTTCCTGAAAACTCAATGCTCTTTCTCCTGATCTTGTAATATGAAATTACTTTTTCTTTGGTGCACTCCTTGCGCTCGATAAAACCTTCATATGGCTTCTCACAACAATTGCCTAAGTGTTGGCCTGATGCATTCCTTGGACACATCTTACTTCTAAATTATTGAAATCATTTCAGGTTGTCCAAGGAAATGCATTTGCCCCACTCAATGCACACTTGCAGAGCTTCTCTCCCTCAAAGTGTTCATCAACTCTCAAGTCCTCAATACTCCAGAGTGTATTGGTTTTGTGCACACTCGCACCTACTCAATGCCCTCCTGGCAAAGTCTTACAGAGTATTCAACAACTCTGTGTTACGCTTCCTCCTGCACAAACATTTATCCAAGGTATTCAACAACCTTTAATTTCTCCCTTAATTCTGTGAAATATTCTAGTGTGCCCTCATGGAACGTTCTTCTCTGACTAGGAAGAGTTTAGACACACACTCCTTGCATTGGCTCACAAAGTTTCACTCTTTGTCGCACACTCCTTGCACTTAGCCTAAATAACCAGAAATAATTCAACAAACTCACAGATAGAGGATTCTATCTCTATACCTGCAGATGAAAACCTTTCTCATACATCTACAACATAAACAAATATACACATGACATTCTTAAGAAAGCATCCATCACAAAGGAAATTGCAAACAATGGTATTTGTTCTTTTCTATTAATCGCAAAATGTCAATTACAATGTATGATTTTGGACTACAACCGATTCTCGGCTCTCAACAACCTCTTTGCTTACAATTATTCTTCCTTAATCTCCAACTGCCTCTCAACAACCTCTACTAGGCGTATAATACAAACATTTATACAAGAGGGGATCGACAAGATTTCCCTCCAAGCTACACTAGTGGTGTCTAATAACCATTCAAAATGCCTGACTAATGAGGCAGATTACAATGAGTGGAAATATGATCTGAATCGGATACAGATCCCTCCTACTGTTAGCCACTTAGGGTGACCTCATCTACAGCTTGTTTGAAAGCACAAATTCATTCTTCCAGCATGACAGTATTAATTTCCTTAATTTCAATTTAAACTTCGAAGGAAAAATGAGAGGGTGATGTCTCTCCCTTCCTTGAATGCACACCAACATGCTAACCAGCTGGCACGTGCTGAGGTGGAGCGATGCTCCTACATCACTGAAGCTCCTTTCCAACAATGGGGCCTATATTTTATCGGAGAGATTCATCAACAATCAAGTGCCCAACATAGATGGATTTTAACTGCTATTGATTAGTTTACCAAATGGGTCGAAGCTATTCCAACTCAGAATGCTACAAATTCAATAGTGATAAATTTCTGGAAGAGAACATCCTTGCAAGATTTGGTTGTCTGAGGAACATAGTCAAAGATAATGCACAAGATTTCAAATCTATTGTTATGATAATTTTTTGTCAAAAATATAATATCATTTTGGGCCATTCTACAACTTATTATCCTCAGGGAAATGGGCTGGAAGAATTGCCTAATAAAAGTTTAATGATGATAATTAAGAAAGTTTTGACAGAAAACAAGAAAGCTTGGCATATACATTTAAAATACTCTTTATGGGAAAATAGAATCGACACCAAGAAATATATAGGTATGTCTCCTTTCCACTTAGTTTATGGTACATATGTTATTCTTCCTATTAATCTCACTCTTCCTGTGATGAAACTCTGGCAGGATGCCAATGAAGAACCAAATGATCTAACAAGAAGAATAAATCAAATAATTGAAGTCCAGCAAAATAGAAGAGAAGTGGATGATAAGTTCTAGAAATACCAAGACAATATGAAAGCAATGTTTGATAAGAAAGCTAAAGATAGGGAGTTTCTTCCTGGAGATTTAGTCTTGAAGTGGGAAGCCAAAAAATAAAATGTTGGGAAACACAAAAAAATTGATAATTTCTCATTCAAACCTTTCAAAATTGCAGCAGCAGAAGGGAGAAACTCATTCTCTCTTGAAAAATTAAATGGAGAAATTCTTGAGGCCCCTATCAATGGGCGTATTTTAAAAAAAATCATGCAATAGTTTACTTTTTAGTTTCCATTGTATATATCGGATTGGATTGGATTTACAATGGAATTTTTTTTTATTTTCATTTTCTTTTTTAGAGAACTATTTAAGTATTTTTCAATGCTAAATTTATGTAAATATTCTCAAGAAAATAATGTTTTCAATTTTATTTTAAGAAAAACAAAAATAAAATATAATTTTTCTATAGAAGATAAATCACCTTTTACTTTGCAAAAATAAAAATTTATTCAGTATTAATAAAAAAATACTTCTAACAAAAATAGATGAAAATTTCATAAAATTAGACCGTCAAAAAATAATAACAGTTTTTGACAACTTGATGCAGACCCCCCACACTCCCGGGGCTACGCGACCTCCCGGTCAAGGACTAATCGACTTTAGGAGCTGAATTAGCTCATAGGTTCGTGTTGAACCTTCACAATTTTCCCCATAGGTAAAAGTCATAAGATTCAGATGCAAAATATCCTTTTTAGGGAGCTTCAAAACACCTGGAGCTCCACCAAGTGACCCTGACTCGAAACCATGGAATTAAAATTCCTCCCTTCCTCACTTCAGGACTTTGGCATTCGAAAGTTTTGAATGCACCAAGTCCTTTTTCTCCCAGAGTACTCCGTACCCATAGTTTTAGATCAAGTGCCACACGTCCTTCTTGATCAACGATGGAGATCTACTACGGGACTTTGAAGTTCAAGAGTTTCAAATGCTCCAAATCCTTTTCTTCCCATAGTTGTAGATCAAGAACCACACATCCCTTTCCAATGGATGGTCCCCATGGACTTCGACACTTCGAGACTTTTTTAGTTTGGGAATTTACCCCTCGTTTCTCGTGAAGTTCTTTCTCTCTGAAGTGACATTGATATGCCAAGTGTCTATGAAATCAAATGCTAAGGTTTTATATTCTTACCTCTTTCATGCTTCAAATGACTTTTGGTCAACGCTCCACTTCCCCTTGTTCCCTTCTCTAAAGTCCGCGATCTGTTGACGCATGTCTTCCTCAAATCGACGATCATGATTTACTTCGGATATTCAGGATTTGGGAGTTTTGATTTAACAAATATCGATTTCCTCCATAGTGCTTTCTCCCGGAATACACGGATTGTTGCCGCGTGTCCCTCATGGATCTAATGGTCCAGATTTGTTCTCTCTCTCCCCTCTGGAACTTCGGGTGAATTTTGGTCAACAACCTCTCCTCGCCATTCTTTTGAATCTCCAAATCTCTCGACACATGTCCATTGAAAATCAACGGTCACGATGAACTCCAGCTCTTCGGGCTTCAGGATTTCTTTCTTCCTCCTTGCAACTTTACTCTAGAGTACCTTTCCTCTAAAGTATTAGATCTTCCAACACGTTTCCTTCGAGACAAACGACCTAGATCTATTTTTCCACTTTGGCAGTTTACGCTTCACTCCACCGATCACCAAGCTTACCCTCTGAAGTGCTCCTCTTATGAATTAACTAATCTTCCACCACGCGTCCTCTTGAACCAATGGTTAGGATTTGTTCCTCTCTTCAGAATTTGAAAATTTCTTATGTTGCGCTACCCCTTCCTCCCAGATAACTTCTTATCCAAAATGAATGATACGTTGACACGTATCCTCCTCTGGATCTACGTTCCATATGGATTCAAGTTTCGTAACTTCAAACTTAGGAATTTCTTCAAAATAAATCTTGTTACGTGCACCACTCCTTGCACTTCACAGTCCTGGCCTCTTCAACACTTAGTCGATTCTAGTCTTTGTGCACTCCTTGCACCACTTAGAATAAAGTTCCCTTTATCTCTCATGACCTTTCCTAAGTCAATTCCAGACTCTGTCAATGCACACCTTGCAGACAATATGAACTCCTCTCATTCGAGCTCTCAGAAGAGAAAAAATTGAAACTTAATTAACATTTCATAAGTCCATATGCTCAACTATGAACAACGTACATAAGAAAAATGAATGAAACACAGAGAGAACATATCATTCATTCAAATACACATTGAAATGAACACTGTCCAAGGTTTTGGAAAAATTTATGTCTGTTCTATTCATTCATGAAGTATTTACATAAACAACAAAGTTCTTCACTGTCTTCAGATTCTCTATGTCTAACTGCTACATCTACCTTCTCATCGTCTATCTTCACACTCTATTCTCTCTTACAATACAATACAAAAAACCTATATAAGGAGTCGATTCTCGAGCTCTTCTCCATCCTATCTGAATTATATCCCATCGTCACTCTAGCGGTTACCTACTTAGTCCTATTACAATAAATATGAGTTATTAAAAGATGAGAGTTGACACTCTACATCTGTTACACCTTACAGTTGTATAAGAGTTTACAACATCCTGCCATTCTCAGGCAGTGACATGATTTTACAAACAAATTATTTAAAAACGATATTTGCAAAATATCTCAACCACTCGCTTTGCTTCTGTTAAATGATGATTTGAAACTTTGGTACGTTGAGGTGTCAAATATTGCCTCCTCTCTCGGCCTCTTTGACTTTCATGGCAATGATCCAACATCATACTCCTCTGGTTAAAATATTCATAGACTCATGTCCATGAGCTCCTGCACTATTTTTCCATGCTTCAAAATGTTAGGTTCAGTGACCCAACTATTGTCTTCCACTAGGTGATATTTCCACTTCACCAAATATTCAGGATACATATTTATTTTGGTTTTCTTTCTAACTCTCTTCTCTACGATTTTCTCCATCTGAGGTTTTTCTACTGTGGGCAACTATTTTTCCCACTGAATATCTTCCTGGTTATCTAGTTCTCCTACATCATCTCTCCTGTAAGGATACAGGTCTTCAACATTGAGTATCGGCGATATCCCAACATTATCTAGAATTTCAATCTCATAAGCATTGGATGCAAATTTTCTGAGGATCCTGCATGGTCCTATCTTCTTCATCTTCAACTTGTTATATGTCCCCCTTGGAAACCCTTCCTTTCTCAAATGTGCTAAAAATTCATCTCTAACTTCAAATTGAACTTCTCTCCTTTTCTGATCAACTCTATTCTTATACTTTTGATTACTGTCCTGTAGCTACTCTCTGACTCGATCATGGAGTCTTTTCATCTTTGTAGAAAAATATTCTTCTCCAATGCTTCTGAACTCATCTTGATTTAGATCTCTCAATTTTGTAATCCCTCTCGATTGTATTCCATACACTATTTTGAATTGAATTTTCCCAGTACTCCTATTTACCAAATTTTTAAACGCAAATTCTTCCTGTGCCAGAATCTAATCACATTGATGACCCTTAGCAATTACTAAAATCCTTAATAAATTTCCCAAACTTTTGTTCACCAATTCAGTCTATCCATCTGTCTAAGGGTGATATGATGAACTGAAGGAAACATTTGTCCCCAACCTCTTCCATAGAGTTCTCCAAAAGTGTCCTACAAACTTTGGGTCTCTGTCTAAGACTACGCTTTGGGTAACCCATGTAGTCTCACAACTTTCCTGAAAAATAAATTTTCTATGTGTGTAGCATCGCTTGTTTTCTGACATGGTATGAAATGTTCCATCTTGGAAAATATATCTACCACAAAAAATATGGAATCATTTCCCTTCTGGGTTCTAGGTAATCCCAATACAAAATCCATACTAATTTCATCCCAAGGCCTTTCTGGAATAGGAAATGGATGATCCAAACCAGTGTTCTGTTGTCTTCTTTTCACATACTGGAAAATTTTGCATTTTCTCACAAATTTGTTTGCATCTTCCCTCATACCTTGCCAATAGTACAAACTGTTCATCTGTGCAAATGTTTTTCCATGGCCTAAATGTTCGGCTAGACCTCCACTATGTTTTTATTTCAGTAGATTATATCTCATCAAGCATCTTGGTATGCACAATTGGCTTCCCTTGAACAATAATCCATCCTAGATTAAATATTTTGTCCATGGGCTTCTGTCCCCCAAAAAAGGATTCTCACATGCCTTATAAGCCTCCTTAAAATCTGGGTCTTCTTGGTACATCTTCTTAAGGTGTTCAAACCCTAAGGTCTTCCCTTGGAATTCTTGTACAATCAAATTCCTCCTACTCAAAGCATATGCAACTTTTTTACCACTTCCATAAATATGTTTAATGACAAAAGTAAAATTTTGCATGAATTCTACCCACTTAGCATGCCTCTGATTCAACTTTTCTTGCCTAGTAATAAATTGTAAAGCTTGATTATCACTATACAAGACAAATTCCTTTGGAATTAGATAATGTCTCCACTTCTTCAAAGCTTGAATCACTGCATAAAAATGTTTGTCATACGTGGAATACTTTTTCTTGGTGTCATTCAGTTTCTCACTAAAATAAGAAAATGACTTATTATCTTGACTCAAGACTGCTCCAATAGCTAATCCACTTTCATCGCATCTTACCTGAAATGTTTTCCCAAAATATGCTAAGACCAGAATTGGTTGTTCTGTGATCTGCTCCTTCAACACTTTGAATATTTTCTCAAACTCCTCTTTCCAATTAAAATACTTGTGTTTCTTCTTCACAGTATCCAGTATGGGCGTACATATACCACTAAAATTTATGATAAATTTCCTAAAAAAACTTGCTAACCCATGAAAACTTCTTACTTCAAATATGCTCCTAGGAGATGGTCGCCATTATTTTATTGCTCGCACCTTCTCTAGATCCATCTTCAATTCATTTGAATAGATCACAAAACCCAAATATATGAGTTCTTTCCTCATGAAAGAAATTTTCTTCACATTTATCAACAACTTTTCTTGCTGCAACCTCCTCATGACTAATGTCAAGTGTTTTAAATGTTCTTCCTTTGTCTTACTGAAGATTAGTATATCATACAAATATACAATCACAAATTTACCTATTAAGTCGTTCAACACTTCATTCATCAACCTGATAAATGTGCTTGGGCCATTTGTCAGCCCAAATGGCATGACTAGCCATTCAAACAAACCCTCATTTTTCTTGAATGATGTCTTTCATTCATCTCCCTCTCTCATTCTTATCTGATGATATCCACTCTTTCAGTATATATTTGATAAATAGCTTGATCCACTTAAGAAATCCATCAAATCATCCATTCTTAGCAAAGGGAATCTATACCTGATGGTGATATTATTGATGGCTCGAGAATGTATACACATTCTCCATCCTCCATCCTTCTTTGGACTCAACACAGTTGGTATTGTGCATGGGCTTAGACTTTCCCTGACTAAACCTTTATCCAACAACTCTTGGAATTGATTCTTGACTTCTTCATTCTCTTGAGGTGTCAACCTATATGCTTCTTTATTTGGAAAATTGGCTCCTGTAATAAGGTCAATGTGATGGATGATACTACTAATGGGTGGCAATGAGTGAGGTAACTCATCCACTACTATGTCAGCAAAATTCTCTAACAATTCCTAGATTTCTTTAGGTAATTCATCCATAGAAGTATTTGTAAGGAAACCCCTTGGCTTCCTCACTACAACAAACTGCATCTCTTGTTCCCTCTTGACCTCATTCAAGAGTTCCTTCCCACTCATGAGAAGTATACTTGAAATAGCCTCCTTCTTTGGCTCCTAGTCTTCTATCAGAAGCATCATGTGTGTTCTACCATTCTTCTGTAGGTTGTAAGTATTTTTTCTCCCATCATGAATAAAATTTATATCAAATTGACATGGTCTCCCCAACAGAATATGACAAACATCCATAGGAATTACATCACATAAAATCTCATCCCTATAGCCTCATATTTTAAATTCAACTTTGCATTGTTGACTTACCATTACTTGATGTCCTTTCTGCAATCACGATACCTTGTATGGGTTTGGGTGTGCAGTTGTCTCTAGCTCCAGTTTCTCCACCATATCTGTGGATACTAGATTATCAGTGCTTCCACTGTCTATGATCATCTTGCAAACTTTGTCCTTTGTCTTGCAAGTAGTCTTGAACAGATTTGTTCATTGAACTAGTTCTTTTGCCTCCTTCTCTAGTTTTAGAAGAACTTTTGTCATCATAAGGTTCTTTCCTCCTTCTGATTCTTGCTTCTACATCCTTTTGAGCTTCAAAAATGTGTTCTTATCCCCCTCCAGTACCTTTCTTCTTCTTGGGTCATTCCCAAGACATGTGTCCTATCTTTATACAGGCATAACATCTGACTTCACCTCCTCTGCCTCTTCCTCTTCCTTGAGTAAAAGAGTTTCTTCCTTCGTGTTTTCATTATTTAGAACCTCCCCCTTTTTCAAGGTGATTATGATGCTTTCCAGCCTCTTTCTTTGGCTTCTGGAACTTCTCTCGGGCAGTTCCCTTGCCTCTGCTTGAATTTCCTCCCCTATTTCGCTAGCTTTGTTTTTTGGCCAACTTCTCTTCATCTTTCAAGGATACTTGATAAGCATCCTTGATTTTTCCAACAGACATCATGTTGATATCCTATTGTATTTCGTATCTCAACCCATTTATGTACCTGGCTGTATTTTCATCATCATTTTCCTTCTGTCCAGCCCTGATATTTAGTTTATAGAATTCTTTAGTGTACTCTTTCACTGATAAGATTTTATGTCTCAGGTTCTGTAACTTTATGAAAAAATTTATATGATAGTATTTAGGGATAAATTTCACTTTCAACTTAGCTACCACCCTGTCCCAACTTTTGATTTTTTGTTTACCTTTGCATCTGCGATCAACTTGTAGTTCATCCCACCATAACGTTGCATGACCTTTCAACCAGGTTATTGCATGCTTCACTTTATTTTCTTCTTCAATTTATTCATAATCAAATTATTTATCCATAGAACGTACCCAATCTAACAATTCTTCAACTTCCAAATTGCCTTCATACATTGGGAATTCTATTTTTTCTCTGGCTCCTATTCTCAAAACAACTCTTAGCATTCGTTCTTCTGGAGGTTCTCCTTCTGCAAATCCTTCTACCTCTTCACTTTCAAGTTCGCTGACGTCACCAACATCTGGTTCTCTCCTCTGTGTTTTTTCCATGGTACCCAATCTCATTCTGAGTCACCTCATTTCTTCTTCCATTTCTAGATTCACTCTACGCCTTCTAGGTGGCATGATTCCACTGCTTTGATTTTCTCCTTTCTAACTTGATGCTATCAAACATAACTCTTTCACCCTTTCCTATTGTCTACAAGAAAACAACACTTTAATACCACTTGATGGTATCAAAATTTATTCTATGTCTCCTTTGTTTGCTATCTGCAAACAAAATCAGGCTCTGATACCACTTGATGCAGACTCCCCTACACTCTCGGGGTTGTGCAACCTCCCGGTCAAGGACCGATCGACTTCGGGAGACAAATTATCTCACAGGTTTGTGTTGAACCTTCACAATTGTACCCACAGGTCAAATTCCTAATATTTTGGCGTGGAATATCATTTTTGGGGAGCTTCAGAACACCCACAGGTCCTCCACGTGACCCTGATTGGAAACAGTGGGCTTAAACTTCCACCCTTCCTCACTTTGGAACTTCGTCGTTCGGGAGTTTTGAATGCACCAAGTCCTTTTTATCCCAGAGTACTTTGTACATGGAGTTATATATCAAGTTCCACGCATCCTTCTTGATCAACGGTGGATATATATTTCAGGACTTCAACGTTTGGGAGTTTCGAATGCACAAAATCCTTTTCTTCCCGAAGTTCTTCGTACCTAGAGTTGTAGATCAAGAGCCATGCATACCTTTCCAACGGACGGTCCCAATGGACTTCGACACTTCAGGACTTTTTTCCTTCGAGAATTTACCCTTCATTTCTCCCAAAGTGCTTTCTCTCCAAAGTGACGGAGATGATGCCAAGTGTCTATGCAATCAACGACTAAGGTTTTAGATTATTACCTCTTTTGCGCTTCAGACAAATTTTGGTCAAAAATACACTTCCCCTTTTTCCCTTCTCCGAATTCCACAATCTGTTGACACGTTTCTTCCTCTGATCGACAGTCACGATTTACTTCGGCTATTTGGGCTTTGAGAGTTTTTATTTCACAACTCTCAATTTCCTCCAGAGTGCTTTCTCCCAAAGTACACAGATTGTTGTTGCGTGTCCCTCCTGGATATAATAATCCATATTTGTTCTCTCTCTCCCCTATGGAACTTTGGGAGAATTTTGGTCAACAACCTCTCCTCGCCATTCTTTCGAATCTCCATATCTATCGACATGTGTCTGTTGCAACTCAACGGTCATGATGAACTCTAACTCTTCAAGCTTTGGGAGTTCTCTCTTCCTCCTTGTGACTTTCCTCCGAAGTACATTTCCTCTAAAGTATTAGATCTATCGACATGTGTACTTCGAGACAAATGACCTAGATCTAATTCGACACTTTGGCAATTCACGCTTCACACCACTGCTCTCCAAGATTACCCTTCGAAGTGATCCTCTTCTGAAGTAACTAATATTCCTCCACACGTCCTCTTGACCCAACGGTCAGGATTTGTTCCTCTCTTCGAACTTTGACAATTTTTTATGTTGCACTACCCCTTCCTCTCGGATATCTTCTTCTATGAAATGAACTATATGCTGACACGTATCCTCCTATGGATCTATGGTCCATATGGATTCAATTTTTGTAACTTCGGACTTAGGAATTTCTTCGAAATAAATATTGTTATGTGCACTCCTTGCACTTCATAGTCCTGGCCTCTTCAACACTTAGTCAATTATAGGCTCTGTGCACTCCTTGTACCACTCAGACTAAAGTTCCCATTATCTCTCTTGAGCTTCCCTGAGTCAATTCCAGACTCTGTCAATGCACACCTTGTGGACAATATGCACTCCTTCCATTCAATCTCTCAAAAGAGAAACAATTGAAACATAATTAACACTTCATAAGTCCATATTCTCAACTATGAACAATGTACATAATAAAAATGAATGAAACACATAGAGAACATATCATTCATTCAAATGGGTTAAGTTACCTATAGGATGAAAGTATAAATAAGATATCAATGGTCTCTTGTAGATCATCCTTTTTGTGGATCAATGGAGAGCTTCTTGTGAGAATATCTTTGTCTCTTTGTAGATCATCCTTTGTGGATCAACAGAGCTTCTTGTGAGAATATCTTTTGAGTATTGATGTTTCGTGAGAGCTTCAGCATTTTTGTGTGGAAAACTTATTGACATCTATAGGTGACTGAGGTAAACCAAGGATATCTAAGACGAATTTTATAGAAAGTGAAGAAAAGAAGGCCGAAATGCAAGGAAGGATAAATTTTCTTTGATGGTGCTTTCTAAGGTATGTTATTTATAGGTCATCTCACCATTTTGATATAACTTTTTCTAATGACTGTGATCTTGAAATTACAGGAAAGTGATAAAATATCCAAGCATCTGTGGTTAACAATTCATCTTGTGGACTCATTGTATTTTGGGGGTTACACTGTGGAAAATAGGGTTTTGACCAGTCCCAAAGCTAGTATCAAACATGTGTTTCTGTGTAAAACGCCATGTTCCTCTCATAACAGATCCAAATTTAGTGAGACCAATTGTGTTGGTTAAATTACAGTCTCTTTAGTATTCTATAGAATAGTTTCAAATCGATTCAACGAATATTCCTCAAGTAAGGGGCACACTCCCTACAAGGTCTCTCTAGAATACATAATTCAACAAGGTATGTCATTTTTCCTATAACTTTTCCCTGAGAGGCTAGTGCCACCTAGAAAAATTGCACAAAACACCCAATAACATTGTATACACGGGCCATATCTTTATTCATTATAGGTACAAAGTTAAGATTATTTCAAGTTAGGTTGCTGACTAATCCAAAAACTAGTCATGGTTGGAGACAAGTAGTTGATGAGTTGGCACATCCATGGTGTATAGTTGATGATGTTGGTACATATTGATGAGTCATTGTTGATGAGTAGGTGACACATGATTGGTATATAGTCGGTACATTTTGATGCACTTGTTTATATGGTACGTGTTGATTACAGTTGCTTGACACAGTTGGTGCATGGTTGATGCCTTGTTTATGGTACATATTGGTTATCCATGAGGATTGTTGCCCCACACGCTGGTGCTGAGAATGTAAGAGATGAGTCTTCATAGATGAGGTGTCTGTAGAGTTGTACTCTATTCATTTGTTGTTTAAAACCCTGTGATTGAAGTCCATAATAAAATAAAATTGTACATCTTGTGTTCCTTGTGTAGATGATTTGTTGATGATATATTTCTGATATATGTTACACATGTATTCACATCTAACCAATTATTAATGACAACAATGATTAATGAGTAAATGTCACCTAATGCTAACTAATGATTTTAAAAGAGGAAGTTTTGGGAAAAAAGATCCTCACACTATTCCACCCTCTAAGTGTGGTAGGTGTGTCCAACACTGGTATCGAGAGGGTCTTCACTACAAGCCCTAAAAATCTTGAAGGAGATCCATAGACACACAAATGGATGATGAAGTTCCAGAACTCTTTATGAGGAAAACTATTCTACTTGGAGAATAGAGATGAGAGTGTATTTGAAGACAATGGGAGACACTATTTGGAAGGCAACCATCTATGGATATGTTCCATGAAGAACAAGGAAAGTTTGCAGCTCAAAGGAAGGAAGGAAGAATGATGCATTGGCTCTCAAGAATTTCTTAGTGGACTCTCAAGCCCTATCAAAGAGAGCATGGGACAATGCACTTCTACCACAAGGATCTATGCATAAAGCTACGACATATCAAAAGTAAGAAGAGAAAGAAGAAATTGAAGACCCTTCCATCAAGATCATCAAAGGTAAAGAATCATAAAAAAATCTTGAATGCATTATTTATAAAATGTGATTTTGAAAAACATTTCAAGTGAAGATAAAGAATCAAGGATAATAGCACAAAGGAATATCAACACATACTTCTTTGTGTTGATATTGGCAAAAGGAAGATCATGAGGATATTTCAAATGAAGGTAAAAACACTCCCAAACTCCTTTTAATGCAAATGATGATGATGATGATTTTTTATCTACAAGGAAGAAGAAGATGTAGATATAATTTGTGTAAAGTTTGATGGCATTTATCCCACATGAAAAGAATAGAAGGAAATCTATTAAAACTTCAAAAAGGAAATTGAAGAGGGTTTATATGATGTATAGGAGGATCATTTTTATACACACTATAACTATCTTTCAGATAACACCAAGTAGTTTCTTAGGAGGAGTCAAAGGAACATATTGAAGTTAAAGGGAATGCTCAAAGAACAAGAAGAGAGTTCTAAATTAGAAGAAAAAGGAAGAAGAGATCACAAGACTAAAGAATGGAAAAGAAGACATTGAATATAGATGATGATGAGATTAGTAAAATTTTCGAAACTATTGTCCATCTCAAGACCCAAATTGAATAAGCCAAAAGAATAGAGGAACCATTGAAGATTCAAACAAATGAAAAAAGGGAAGATCTGGTAAGTTGAGAAGATGTTCTGCTTGACTCCAAGAAGGTGAAAAGTCAAACAAATTCTTGAATAGCACACAAATCTTGGATGAGATCTTGAAAGTCAAAGCATCATCATGTGATAAATTAGGTCTTTGATACAAAGGAGAAGATACACATCTCTAAAGAAAGAACCAAAGAAGGTATTGAGGAAATTCCATCAAAGAAAGAAGATAATGTTGCAACCATCTACACAAGGCAAAAGAAATTTCAAAAGAACAAAGCAAGGAATAAATCAAGAAGACATTTCTTTGGGACACCAAAGCAAAGATATATTTTCATGGGAATTGTTATTCATGTAATGGATATGGTCACAAAGCTTTTGAATGTAGATCCATAGCCAAGATATAATGGAAGATTCTATAACACCAAGAGGTGTTGGAGATGTGATCAATAGGACATATTTATGTTCATTGTAACTTTATGAGATGCTACAGTTGTAGTTTTTTTGGCCACAAATCCCAGGAGGCCTGGAACACAAGAAGAAAGTCCGTGGATGAGGAATTCACACAGCGGCTGATAGAATAAGGAATGAATTAATAAAGGGAGACATATTTGATAAGATGGATACTCAGAGCTCATTTTCTAAAGAGAAGGGTCATCTAGAGAAGTGGGTGAAGAAGATAGAGAATGTGACCGTAATGAAAGATTGAAGGGAAGTTTAAATGTTCCATTTACTAAGGCAGATGCAGGTAACTGTTGTGATAGTCGTGTGTCCACATGTTTTGGCCTTGAATAGGTCATGCACACACATGCTCACCAGGCAACAGCCATCGTCCGTTGTAAAGCCTTGGGAAAAAGGCAATGCACATGGTTTGAGTTTGATGTGATGGTATAACCTCAGACCACAGAGTCCGACATTGTTTATTGCAGGTGTTCCACAATGTTTGTTGCATTCTTTTCTCATGGTTCCAAGCATTCACTGGCTATGATACAAAATAAATCTTGGGTGCATGGCACCAACCCATGAGTATGGTTTGATGTTGGATCTCTGCTGGAGTACATGGATGGTACTTTTGAAGTTTCATTGATATATCTTATGATGTACATTGGAAGAATATGGTATTGTTGGATATCATGGTGCATGCATTTCATGTGATGGGCTACACATTGAGACATGTAGATTGATATCATGTTGTACATCATCAGGGGAATCTTAGCTTATTAATGCATGGTTGATATACTTGTTTTGTGCAAGTAATGATGTATGATAGTACACTTATGGATGGTATTTCTTTAGCATATTGATATATGCAATTGTTTGGCATGTTATAGATGATGCATTGTTTGGCATGTTCGTAGATGTACATGTTGGCATATGGTTGATATATTTCATGGATGATATCTTTGGAACATTGTTGATGTACATGGTGTTGTGCATGGTGGGCACATTTTGGTACATGATGTACTTGGTGGATGTATTGTTCATGATTCCTTATTTCATTGATGACATATCTTTGTTTCATGATGGATGGTATGGCACAAGTTTGATGCAATGAACAAAGTCCAAGGATCGTCATATGGTAGCATTGTTCATCTTGCAGAGAAGATAGGGGAGCTTCATTATTCTTCCCATGATCTAGAGGAGATATTTATCAAATACATACCTAGAAAAGAGACCTATATTTGGAAGAAAGAGCAATAAAAGAATAATTCCGGGGAGCAATGGTCACTGTGGGGAGTATGTTCATGTATCTTCAACATTACATCACGTTGATATCCCTTATTCAAAAGGGGAGATATTATTTAGAGGAAGTTCAAAGGCATTCAGACATAGGGAGTAGCCCCAAGGAGAGTTCAAGCAAGGGGAGCATCCTGATGCTGAATGGCCCTTGCCATTGGATGTCAGTTGGGAGAGTTAATCACATTGATGTGATTGATGTTTATTGATGGGGAGAGATAGTCACATTGGACTATTGATGTAGAGCATGTCAGATTACAAGCATAAGCTGATGTACCACCACAGTAATTGGTGTTGACATAATGTTGCATTGCCATCAATGCCAAAGGGGAGATTGTTGATCATGTTGTCATTGATGCCAATGGATTTGATTGATTTCCATTGATTGATGTCATGATTGATTGATGTCAAAGGATTGATTGATTGATGATTGATGTAATATAATATGTATTCTCCTTGATGAGAATGGCGATGAAGATGGATCGAATGAGTTGTCATTGATACATGAAGATGGATCACCGTGGTCTGGTATATGATGCATTGTTGGAAAAATGTATAGATGACTCCATTATTGTCTTATCATGATTGATAAGGTGCACAAATGGATGAACCCAAAGTGGTCCTCTTATGGTGAAATCCCTCACTTGAAGACGCTTTGTGGGATTGAGTTATCCCAGAAGAATGGTTGGGGACCCATTCTCTCATTATTATCTTTATCATGATTGACAAGGTGCACAAACATATGAACTCCAAAGTGCTCCTTATGAAATCCCTCACGGAAGATGCTTATGGATTGAGTTATCCTAGAAGAATGGTTGGAGGACCCATGCTTGTATGTGGAATAACGAGAGGAAGATCAAGGAAATTGTTGGTGAAACTATCCTAGATAGATACAGTGCTTTTCATGCCATTTTTGTGGTATGTGGAATGTGTCGATAACTCCTCATGGTTTGAGGAGTTATGGCCTTGCAAAGATGAAGAACTCTACATGAAGTCTTTCTGAATCCCTGTTAATAAAAGCAAGAAGTCAAAAGGACCTAGAAAAGAAGAAATCATTATTTATGATAAAGTAAAGTGTCAAATTCAAGGTGAATTATTTAAATAATAAAGAGAAGGACAAATCAAGAAATGATAAAGTAAGGCAACAAAATCAAGAAGGAATATTTATGGAAAGTGGTTAACCCTAAAAATAAAAATAGGCTATGACCTAGAAATGGGTTAATGATTATTTAAAATGATAAATTAAAGTGAAATTCATGTACTATTTAATAATCAAGAAGTGACAAAATCAATAAATGATAAAGTAAGGTGACAAAATCAAGAAGGAATATTTAAATGAGATAAAGCATTGAAATAGAAGACCGAAGACCTAGTTGACGAAAAATATAACAAGATAGCAATCACCGTAGATCATCCTTTGGTGGATCATGGAGAGCTTCTTGTAAGAATATATTTTGGAGTACGGAGAGCTTCTTGTGAGATCTTATTGGGCATTTTTGGTGTGGAACACTTGGAGCATATTGAATATCTATAGGTGATTGAGGTAAATAAAGGATATCTAAGCCGAAATTCTGAGGAAAGTAGAAGAAAAGAAGGTCAAATGCAAGGAAGGATAAATCTTTGATGGTGCTTTGCATGTATAGTTCATGTGTCATCTCACCATTTTGGATATAAAATGTTTTATATAATGATTCAGATATTTAAATTACATGAAAGTGAGAAAACATGTCCAAGTATCCTCAAGTGGTTAAAAATTAATCTGTGGGTCGTTGTATTGTGGGAATTACACTCCATGGAAAAATAGGGTTTTGTGACCATTCCTGAAACTAGTCAAAACAGTGTTTCAGCAATGCAAGATACCGTGACATATAAAATATGCACGGTAAACGAAATGCCTAGAAATAACAATAACAAAGGGAATATCCAAAGATAATCTTCAATAACAATAAATGATATTAAATAGCAATGTAAATAGCACTGGAACGTAAAATAGCACTTGATTCAGAGAAGTAATGTTCACAGTTCTTCGAGGGGGCAACTCCAATCGAGCAAATACCAAGCATAATAATATCCAAGCTAGGTTCTCATACCCCGATTCTATTTATACTAAAAGAAAGCATCTAGAGAAGATCCTTCTAGAAGCTGAAGTTTCTATTAGGTATTCTTACATCCTTATTCTCTTGTATTGAAAGGTCTTATTAATATTGACCTTTACATCCAAATACATTGATCTAATTATAAAGGGTTAGGGACCTTAACATCCCCCTTCAAAACAGCCTTTTCCTCAAGGCTCGAGATGTGGAAACTCACGCGGTAATGGTAGTCGGTTCCCAAGTGGTATCTAATGAATATCTTTCCAATCGCACGGCACTCTTGATGAGTTCGACGAAGCGACGCCCTCGGGTCCAAAATCGTCATTGTAGCCAAATGGATCCTTCTTCTCAAGCACTGGAAGGTTGGTTTAAAGTTGGCACCCAATCAACTTCTTTAACTGCGAGACATGAAAAACAGGATGTAGCCTGAATCGATTGGGCAGAGCCAACTGATATGCAACTTGTCCACACGCTTTAGAACCGTAGCCATAAAATTTGGGTGCTAGCTTCCTACAATGCTCGGCCTTGAGGGAAATTTCCTTGTAAGGTTGTATCGCCAGTAAAACACCATCTCCTTCTACAAATTGTCGCTCCGAGCTTAATTTGATCTCGCTTTACCGCTTCATTCTCGTTTCGGCTATGACCAAAGTCTTCGGCGGCAACAAGGATATCCGCCGGAATCGTAAGTGTATCGATCACTGACCTTCGAGGTACCGGTAAGTAGGAGAGAACAGGCTTCTGTCCATAAACCGCTTCAAAAGGAGCCAGCGCGAAAGGGTCAGATGGTATGTAGTAAGTTGTACCACCGTCAGCGAGGGGTAACCATTGAGCTCCATCGTTTTTCTGATGCAAAGCACCTTCGATAGGTTTCCAAACACTTGTTGTTGACGACTTCCGTTTGAACACCTGTCTGGGGATAATAAGCTGAGATGAGATGCAATAGTGTGCCTTGTAAATTTAAAGAGTTCTACAAAAATTGCTTGTGAAAGTTGGGTCTCGATCTTAAACAATAGATTTTGGCATGCCAAGGCGAAGCTTGAAGACCTGATCCATGAAAAAGTTGGGCCACCGTAGATGCATGAAATGGGTGGGGAAGAGCACAAAATGGGCATACTTGGAAATGCAATCGACCACCACCATCACCGATTATTCTCGACGGTAAGCTTGTAATAAAAATCCATAGATATATCCTTCCAAATATCGGGAGGAATTGGAAGCGGTTGTAGTGAACTCAGAGATTTGACTGTTTCTCCTTGTTGCGTTGGCATACCTCTCATTTAGCCACAAACTTACGGACGTCCCGTTTCATACCATCCCAAAAAACGTTTACCGGCTATATGTTTTAGTGAACCCCAGTGCCCTCATCTGCGGGTTGTAGCATGAAGCTCATAGAGTACTGTGGATTTGAGCTTCGATTGTTTACTTTAATACAAAGTATCCTTGTATCAAGTTTCCATCCCAAGCCAAGAGTACCGGGGAGCCTCACCGGGCTACTCTCTGTTCTGGCCAAGGAATTAGATGCGAGCTTTGGGGTCTTGCAACCATTCTTGGTGCACTGGCCAGGTGCCAACTGGGTACAATGAAGGAAAGAGAAAAAAAATGATCCTCATTTCATATTTCCCGGATTGCATCTGCCACTACATTGCCTCTTTGCCCTTCTTGTAAATTATCTCATAATTGGTTAGCCGCGAGCTTAGTGACCCATTTTTGTTGCTCCCTGAGGAAATGCGTTGTTCCAGAAAGTATTTGAGGCTTTGATGCATTGCCTTAATTTGAATCGTCTCAAGAGATAAGGACGCCATAATTCAACCCATGCGTATCGGCCAACATTTCTTTTCTTTCATAAATAGGTTTTCCCATTCTTTTCACGCTTACTAGTTCGTGAAGTACAAAGGTCGACCTCTTGTATAAGGGATGTACCCACCTTTCCCTGATGTCAGACATTCCAACACAAATGCCTGTGGAACCGGGAAGGGCCAGAATCGAGTGGTGCACATGGCTATCTTAAAGGTTTGAAAATCTTAAGCAAAAGTTGGAGTCCAAGTGAAATCATCATTTTTTAGTAGAGCAGTAAGAGGCGCTGCAATTTTTCCACAATTCCAAACAAACTTCCTATAATATCCTGTGAGGCCCAAAAATCCACGCGGTTATGAGAGTCTTAGGCACGCTAATCTTGCATGGCTTCATTCTTTCTCGGGTCCACCCGGACGTCATCCTTGCCCACTAGATGACCCAAGTATTCGACTGGATGCACCAAAAGCACATTTGACCTGCTTGAGGAAAAGTCGGTGTCACGTAGTAGGTCGAGGGACTTATCCGCTACGAGTCGTGATGGTCTTTCCATGTTCTATATGAGGATAAAGAAAATCCAGGGACAAATGATCAAGAAAAAGGGATCAAATACATGGTTCAAGGAGAGGCTCGAAGGTGGAGGGGCGCGACACAACCTGTAGCGGCATGACCAAAAATTCATAGTGGCCCCATGAGGCGGTAGGCCGCCTTTAGAATGTCGAATTTCTTCTGCTACCGGATCCGTGATAGCCCGAGCGAAGATCAAGTTTGCGGAAGAATTGGGCACCACTCGCCTATCCAGAGGTCATCAATGACCCAATGGGGAATTGTCTTGATGGTGAGTTTATCGAGGGCACGGAAGTCGTGACACATGCCAAGAACCTTCTTTCTTTAAGACCATGACGACCGGAGAGGAGTAAGGACTCGTATGGACGGATGACACCGCGCAAGGAGTTCCTCCATTTTTCAATTTCATTTTTCCGGCAAGGCGCGAGCATGGATGTATGTTGGGGAAGGCTTCCTGGGACAAGGCGGGAATGGAATGATCATGGACACCACGGAAGGGGGGAGTCCTTGGGAGTGGAGAAGATTGTTGGATGTTTAGACAAGATGGCTTGGAGGTCTTGGGGGCACCGGTGGGATCTCGGTGGGTTGAATGGTATGGAGTTGGGCTATGACAATCAATGATCTTTTTGAGCAATTCTCCATGCGATGAGAACCGATGATTTCAAGAGAGCCCTAAAGGATGCCTTGAAATTATGTTTCAGGCCGCCTTTGGTCAAATTGGTATGGTTAAATTTTGAAAGTCCATGAGAATGGGAATCTGGTTCCGAGCCATTCCAGACCTAACACAATGTCACAACCTCCCGCGTCAATAGCAAACATATGAGATTTGAGGTTGTAGTCACCCCTATTTGGAGACGCATTATTTTCACAGCCATCTACATTCATAGAGCCCCCATTGGCAATCAAGGATTTGGAAATTACACAGTATGGATATAGTGCCACTTTGGGCTATGCATGGCTGAATAAAGTTGTGGGCGCCGCCACTATCAACCAAGATGATGACTTTTCAGTTTGAATCAATAGCTTGAGAGTTTGTAAGCGTAGAAGCCGGTGAGAGCGCTTGAGGAAATGGGTTCCGCAGGAGGGCTATCGAAGGAGGGTTTATTTCAGGTCTCGGTGATTCGGGAACAGAAGTATTACCATCGCCTCTTGAATATCCTCAGAGATATAAAGAGCTTTTGTTCCTTACATTGTGGTCGGGAAATATTTGTCATCACAGCTTATAACAGAGGCCTTTGAGTTGTCTCTCATCCATTTCAGCCCGGGTCAGCTTTTGGATTTTTAGGGGAGCAAAGAGGGAGTAGTGGGGTTTGCTGGTTTAGGGTGCTGGAAAAAGGAAGGTTTACGGCTTTGAGAGGAAACAATCTTGTTGTGCTTCTTTGGCTTTTTGTAGCCTCCACCTAAGTCAGAGATTCCAGCCATGAGGACATGGGTCTAACCTCCTCCTTGAGGCCACTGATAAAGAATTCATGGAAGAACACATTTGACATTCCCTCTGTTTTGAAATCTAATTGCTCAAATGTGGCGATAAAATATTCCATGGTATTGGATTGTTTCAATTTGGTCAAACGCCCAAATGGTTGGTGTCAGTCGTGCTGCCTCATAAAGCCTGCCACAAGAACAAATTGGGTCCATACAGACCTGACGGAAGCTTCCATCACTACCCATTGCTACCGGTTTTGATCAAGATGGAGAACACCACACCTAAGTTTGGCCAAATTATCCTCAGAATGTTGTAGAGGGAGAAGTAATGTTCCATTTGTGTGACCCAACCAAAGGGGTCTGAGCCATCACCGAAGTTACATCCACCCGTGAAGGCGATGTCCTTTTGAAAGTGATGTGGCTGAAAGGAACAAAGAGGTTTCATTTTGGTACATCATCATCGGTGAGGGATTTTGAGTTTGGCGCGAGGGCTGCCAACGGCGGATTCAAGTTCATTTTGACTCGCCTATTTCTGACCGCAGACGCTGACTGGATCGATGCATTCATGGAGGCATCACGGGAGGCAATTGGAGCAGTTATTGTTGCACTTCTTGTTGGTCCGCAAAACCAGCGTTGCAGGTGGTACAGTTTGGTGACTCTAGTTCTGGTTTTCACGGTATACGCGATGACGGGATCAAAAGGAGCTGGCGGGCCGGTAGTTTTTGCAGAAAAATGATATGGATGAAAGTGATATACGGAAGAGATGAGTCTAATGGAAGAGGTCTCGCAATGGTGGAAAAAATGGATGAGTGAAAAGGGTGTGGAAGGGTCAAAATTTTTGCAGTGCTATGGAGGGAAAGGATGAGGGCGAAGAGATGATTCAATGGAATAGGTCTCAAATGGTTTTTTTTTTTTTTTTTTTTTTTTACGCCTGCGGGTTATGCTTTCGTCTAAAAAAAAAAAAAAAAAAAAAAAAAAAAAAAAAACAAACCAGAGAGTATTTACTTAGCAACCCAAATGGCTGCATGGGTTAATAGATCTCGCCGCATTTTTTTTTTTTTTTTTTGTTTTTTTTTTTCGTCCCAAAATTTTAGGTATTCAAGGGTTCTGCACAAGGCCGGTTCCCGGCATAGCTCTCCTGGAGCATATCGCGTATGGTCCAACAAAGAGTGCCTCGCCCAACATTCTGCAGCACCAACTAAGGAGGATAGACCGCACTCTTAGCCGCATTTTCACCACTACCTGTGTACTAGAGAGTACCTCCCCGAAAATGTTTCCTAAGTGACACTATATCCGGCCACGACAGGGTTTCCATTCATGAGGGCTTCAGAAATCTAGGCCACCAGACACAAAAGTCAAGCCCCATGCCACCACCGGCCACCAACATGGTTTATAAGGGTGGCCAATAGATGTGCTTTTAAGAACCACTTGTATTTCCCACATGTATGAATCCCACAACCGCTGGTTTATGCGCATAACGCCAGATCTCTCGTATTTAAAGACGCCGGAATACGCCTCTACCCGAAAAAAAAAATACCCACACCGCCAAGGAAAGTGCCTGATACCACTCTCAGAAGATACCGCATATATAAAAATATGCAGAATAGAACCAAAATGCTAGAAATACCGTATCAACAAGGAAATATCCAAAGATAATCTCTCACAATACACATTTAAAATGATATAATGCAATAATGAAAATGTAAATAGTGACCCTGAACAGTAAATATAACTTCTGATCTCTTTATAGCAATGTTCACAGTCTCCTTCAGGGGCAACCTCCAATCGAGAAGCCTCATAATAATATCCAAGCTAGGGTTCTCATACCCTCTAATCTCTATTTATACTAAAAGAGCATCTAGAGGAAGATCCTTCTAGAAGGAAAAGATTCTATTATGTCTTCTTACATCCGTTTTATTCTATTTTGTATTCGAAGGTCTTATTAATATTGACCTTTATTACATCCTAATACATTAATCTACCTATGTATGGGTTAGGAACCTAACATAAAACGCCATAAATTCTTTCATAACATATCCCACAAGGAGACAAATTGTGCTGGTTATACACATCTGCTAGTATGCTAAGGAACATTTTCAGATCTATCCAATAAATATTTCTTGCAAGGCACTCTCTACAAGGTCGCCTTTAGAATAAGACAAAATTCAGCAAGGCATGTCATTTTTGCTATAACCCTTTTATGAGAGGTTCCAAGAAGTTCCACCTGTAGGAGCACCAGACAAAACACATTGAAGAACATCGACAGGCATCAGCTTCATCTTTATTCATTACAAAAATAAGTTATGATTATTGCAAGTTAGGGTTGTTGACTAATCCAAAACTAGTCATGGTTGAGAGACGCAGTTGATGAGTCAAGTAATATTACAAGCAGTTGATGATTTTGGCACATATTGATGATTAATTGTTGATTATTATGTAAACACATGATTGGTATATACTCTTGGTACATGGTTGGATGCACTCTGTTTATGGTACGTGTTGATTACAAGTTGTTTGGCACAGGTTGGTGCATGGTTGATGCTCTTGTTTATGGTACAGATTGATATCTGTTGAGGATTGTTGTCTCATCTCAGTTGGTGCTGAGAATGTAATTTTATTCTTGCATATAGATTTGGTTCTCTTGTAGAGTTGTTCTCTATTTAGTTGTTGCTGAAAAAACCATCGGATTGAAGTCCATAATAAAAAGAAAATTGTACATACAGCTTGTGTTCCTTGTGTTCCTTGTGGAGATGATTTGTTGATGATATATTGCTGATATATGTTGTTGATATGTATTCACATATAACTTATTATTAATGACAACAATGAGTAATGAGTAAATGTAGAATGCTAACTAATGAGTTTTGTGTAAGAGGGAAGTTTTGGGAAAAAGATCCCCACACTCATTCACCACCCCCCTCTAAGTGTGGTAGGTGTGTCCAACATTATTAACATATAAGAGTTGATACTCTACATATGTAACACCTTATATTCATATAAGAGTTTACAACATCCTTCCATTCTCAGGCGGCAACCTGATTTTACAAACAAAGTATTTAAAAACAATATTTCCAAAATATCTCAACAACTCACTTTGCTTCTGTTAAATGTTGATTTGAAACTTTGGTATGTTGAGGTGTCAAATTCTTCCTCCTCTCTCGGACTCTTTGACTTTGATGGTGATGCTCCTACATCAAAACTAAATGTTCATAAATTATATGTTCAAAGTCTGATTTAATTTCACAGTTTAAAAAACAAAAACGAGTATATGGAAGATTACTAATGACTATTGATATGAAATGCATTTTCATTATGTATTGCTTCACTAACATTCATTCAAGGTTGTCATCTACGAACAATTCTCAATTATCGCAGATAAGAATTTAAATGATCTTTGTTTTGACCCACCACTCTTGTTATAGTCACCATTTCTTCCCGATGTCGTAGATCTTGAGATTGAATACACTGATGAAGTTGAAAATTCGAAGTTTGGAGATCTTCAATTTTTTCTGACTACTCCCGAACTTTTTCCTAGAGAGTAAAGATTGCACAATCGACACACTCACATTCATCATGCTCAACACTCATTTTTCCCTTCTTCGGACTCTCTTGAATCAAGTGATAAATGAATACAATCCCTTGTCCAAACTTCAAAAGAAAACATGTAAGAGTTCCTCTTTTCTCTTATTGCTTAAGTAAAAATGAAAGTCTGATTAAAATAGATATGAGGGATATTTTCCCGTCATCATCTGAAGAAAATATTGGAGAAGTGGGGAAAATACAATATGAAACATCATTTTTATTGGGTATAAGATCATCTCTGGTACGAAAATAAATTATTAAATATAAAAAATCAAAACGTTTAGAAAGTGACTATGGGACAAAGCAAATCGGAAGTCTCATCTAACACAGAAACTCATGTGAAATTACGATTGTTCAGATTAATATGTTTGAATGTTTGATATAATCATTTCTCCCTCTCTCCCTAGTTCTTTCTATAAACAATATTATTTTTTCTTTCTCAACATATTGATCCATGTAGAAATGATAAAACTTAGCCTAATACTAAAAACTTAGAAGCATGTTTTCAAAACAGGTCGGACGATTTTTTTTTATGTTTCTTTAATTTTAATTGAAAACGTATGTCTAGTATAATCCTAGTAAATTTAGCTCTAATATCATATTTCATTTGATGAATTTTCTCAAGGTTTATCCGTGAAATGAATAAATTTTCCCAAAATTAACCTATAAGTGAAGGTATACTTAGAATTGGAAGAAAAACTAATCTCAGAGTATTCTTAAAATTGTAGACAAACCTTCTTTTTCATTAAGATATTAAAAAGATGTCATCCCTTGTATCTTACGTATAAATTTATTGCCCCCACTTCAAAGTAATAAAATAAAAGACAGATGGTGAAAGGAAATTCACAAATTGGTTTCCCCCATCTTATCCCAATAGAGATGATGAAAGTAAATTCATATATTGATTTCCCTCATCTCGGTTAAACGAAATCTTGTTTTTGAATTGGTGAAAGGAAATTCAATTAAGGGAGATATAGATAACTTCACCGGGGTACTAAACAGGCTCGCTGACAGTGAAGCAATATCTATGTATCTATAAGGTTGTCTTACACATCTATATAATATACTCTGTTATCTAGTTTTTTTTTCAATAATATTTATATCCTGAACCAATTGGGATTCCTTAAATAAACATATTTTACATCCATATAACCTTGAAGAGAGAATAGAGTCGGTCAAAATCTGATATTTTTGTTAAAATTACATTGATTATCCTAAACAATTATGGAATAAATCACCAAGTTGTCTTTAAGATGTTTAGATATGGTTATGTTCATTTTTATATATGTGATTAAATTTCAAGTAAAAGAAAAAAACATTTAAAGCAATTAAAGAAGAAATAATGACTCCATTTACCCAATAAAGGCACTTGGTCTATTGTTCTTTCATGCCTCACAGGGAGCCACAATCCCCAGATGGAGCCTATGTTAGAACACTTTAGAAAATTTCAAATAAAAATTAAACTTTGAAGTCTTTTTGTTTTGATCTCTTCAAAATAAATTATGAAAAACTTAGTAATTTCGTTCTTTTTAGAATAAAAGATATGTTCCTTATATCTTGATAGGGTGCATCAATTACTATCCACTAAAATATTTTAGTCATCCAGATCGATGGTTCTCACAAATTCATAGTTCTAAAGTTGCGTGAGGTTTAAACAAAATAAAACTACAAAATCACTTTGGGACTTTGCGATTTGGGAGTTTCAAACTCAAGGTGTTTAAAGATATAAAAACCCCGAAGTTGCGAAGCTCCAAAGTCCCTGAGAAATGTTCCTGAAGAAATATTTTAAAATAAATCTATTGATGATTCATAGGCCCCCTGTCAATCTTTATTTTTGCTGACACATGGCACTCTTTTTTGGCACCTTAGTCACATCATTTACATGATTTTAGGTGACACATGTCACTCACTTTTTATCACATGTCATCAAAAGTGACATCATGATTGCCACATCACTCTGGGAGATTTTCCTTCGAGAGATAAATCAAGAACAAATTCAAAGGATCATCGAAGTTCTAAAGTCCCAAAGCACCCAAATGATCATGATAAATAAAACACTAAAGATTAATGAACCAAACATGTTTAAGTAGCTATGATTAGCATTAAGTAGTCACTCTATGAATTTGGCCTTCGAGAGATATCTATTATTTTCCATTCAAAACTTTTAAATGTTGAACTTATGAAGCACTCACTGCACATACAATCTCATGAACTCCCATAGCTCTGGAGTTCCGGAGTCCCGAAGTTCTTAAAATTAAAAAGAGACCTTAAACCATGATCAATTAAAATGAAAAAGTAATTAAAGATTGATTAACTACTTCGTGAATTCAGACTTCAGGGGATAACCATTATTTTTCACTCAAAACTCTCGAATGTCAAACTATGGAAGTACTTTATCTTAATCATGATCATTAATAATACGTCCAACTGGCTAAGGTAAAATATTGGGAAAAGTGTTGTGACCGCCAGGTAATAAATTTGACAGATTTCAGAATGATTACTCTGTCGATAGATTAATGTGAGGATATCTAAACATTAATATTTCTATAAATAAAGGAATTTCAAACTTCAAAGAATTTTTCCATTAGCATCCAAAATTTTCGCATTCAACATTTTTGAGCTTACAAGTTTTGCTTCTCATAGGAGGGTTAACATCAACTTTTGAAAATCATGGCACTGCACAAAGTAGGAAAGAAGTAGGATTCATTGACTCAGGAATCAGACCCAAATGAAGATATACTTTCAGATACTACTGCTCGATTGACATACACCATCAAATATTGGAAGCCAGTTTATGACATTTTAGAGAAATGAATTTCTCTTTGTTCCGATGATTCAATTGAAGAAGAGGATGAGACATTTTCAGCTAAGCTAAGGCATGTGGCTAATTCTGAACTACACATAGTTGTTTCTTGGCTGAAACTAATTCCATATATCAATATGATAAGTTGGTCCTTAGAACACATGGATATCCCAAAGAGAACCATATGAAGTCACTAGAAGACCATCGTCGAATCTTTTCGACTCGAGGACATTCAATTAATGTACAAATTAAATCCTAACCCAAAATATACTTACAATGCATCATTTATAATGAAGTTTGAGGATGAGGAATGCACTAAATATGATTTTTTTTTCCATGATATAGTAAAATCATGGTGGGGAAATCAAAATAAGTTCAAAACCCATACCCAGGGTATATATTCTACAACCTCTTATGATTTTCATATCTTGTACATTGCCATGATTGTATGTATAATGTTTGGTAATAAAAGTTATGCGCACTTTACCATAGAATGGGTTCTCATAATCCATGAGGTTGTTGAGGGATATACTTTTGATTGGGGAAAAATGATGTCAAATAACTTAGCCAAACAAATTGGGGAGTACAAAATTATGAAATCTAAAGGAGAACATGCTCCTTTCTATATGTATGCATATATTATGGATGCAATTTGTTTTAAGACCCCATTTCCTCTTATGAATTGGAGATGGAATCTGATTGTCATTGAGCCCATACATTTTTATCATTCTAAGTTATGGGAGGAAAATTCAAAGGACTTTTTTATGAATTCTTTCATAATGTGATGATCCCAATTCATGAAGTTATTTATGGATGGCCTCCCCCAAGAATTTTGGAACAAATCATTGGAAATTTAGGTGCTATTGCATATTGGTATATTGAGGAAAGGTTCTCTTACATCAGAGTGTTTGACTGTTATATACCTCGTCATGCTCTTCCTAGATTCTTACTAGACAGGTTGGTTTGTAGAGAAGTAGCATGTAAAATAGTTTCAGGAGGGATAACCAAAGAGTTGAAGGTGGCACTGAAAAGAGTTTGGCCAACCTTTCCCATAAAGTTTGGTGTATTTTCATTATTTGATTTTGGACACACTAAGGTGGAGGCTTCTGCCTTAGAAGATATTAATTTGGTTGATATTGAGTACAAAAGGAATGATCCACATAGGGTGGATGAAAATCATTTAGTCCAATTCAATATGAAAAGATACATCCATGAAGATTCACCCTATGATGAAGTTTTCATAGGAGTAATATCTTATGATGAGTTTGTAATCAGATTTCAAAATTTTCCTCAAGATCAACAGTCAAGTTTCCTCAGCTTTCAAAAGCACAGAAGGAATAGTCTACCCAAAATATTGCAGGGAGAACAAATACTTAACCCAACTTCATAGGTGACAAAATCAACAGAGCCCAAGCAACATACCTTGCCTTAAGACAAATCTATGGAAGTGGAAAAGAATGCAAATACATTGTCTAAAGATGAAATAATTATAGGAATATCCATACCAGGGAAAAATGAGCAAGAATTTTTAGTATCATTTGAAGCTTTTATGAAACAGGGGCACAATTTTCCTCTATCATTTCCAAACACTAAAACTCCAGTGAAAACACCACAAATCAAGAAGGATCTAATGCACTTATTTCTCCCATGCCATCATTAAATCCTTGAGAAACAAGTTCTGAGTTACTTGGTTCAGAGGTTATCAATATAGACGATCTGACACCTATTGAACCTGAAAATATTCCTTCATCAAATTTATTTTTCAACAAGAAAAGGAAGGCTATCATAAGCAATGAATCTCGACATAAGGAGGGAGTAACTACAAAAAAATCATAAAATGATATATGATGGACAGGGGTAGAGTGACCCTAAATTTGCAAAAGAAGTTGTTGACTCATTGGGAGCCTTTGCAAATTCCAACCAATGGTCAGTGGATAATCTCACAAAACAACTGGACCAAAATAATCTTTTGATTGAACATTTTCATAATGATATGCAACATATGGAAGTGATTGCCAGAGATAAAAGCAAATTTGAAATTGATCAAATCAGACAAGGTTTTGAGCAACAGATTAAGCAATTAGAAGATAAATTAGAAGTAAGTTTTCGAAATCAACACTTGAGTAATAACATGCTTTCCCAGCGAGATAAGTTAATAGAGTAGTTGCAGACCCGAATAAAATTATTCAAGAGCACATGAATGAATATTTTTGCATTCAAGAAGAAAGTGTTAGAAGTAAATGAAAAGATGAAAATTGTCCAACAAGATATATATGAAAATATAGATATTATTCAAAGACATTATCAAGTGATCAATAATTCCTTGAATAATATTTATGAAAAGGAGAGGGAAGCCTATATGTCCATGTCCAAATTCCAATAATTCACAATATGGAGACAAAAACACAATGTACCTTAATTGCTCATTTTTAACAGTTTGAGAAGATAAAGGGAGAAATGGATTTAAAAGTATGGGACACTAATCTTGAAGAAATTAAGAGGCTAGCTATAGAGGCAAAATATGCTTGTCTTAACGCTCTTTCAACTGTAGAAATGGAAATGACAAATATTGATGTCAATGGTATTCATGACACACTTGGACAATTTGATATCGAAAAGAGAAAAGAGAGTCTAAACAAAAGTAGAGAGAATGTACAAAATGATATCCAACAGGTAAATCATGTTAATTTACTAATGGTAGATGAATTGTTGGTGAAGCCGAGCTTAAAACATCAGATCACACAACAAGCAGTTGTTAAAATTCAAGAAAAAATACCATTGGTGCACAAAACGGATTTCTCATTTGAGTTAAATGTAAACATCGAACCTTCCAAGTTCATTGTTGCATTAATGGAACTACATGCACAATTAAAGGATACAAAAAAACCAAGTACATCCACAAGAAAATAGAGGGCAATTGAAGTGTTGGCGAGCAAAAGAAATATTAGTAGATCCAAAAAATTCTCCATTGTAGCTTTTAGTTTTGATTGTATTCTATTTTTAGAACGAAGGATGTGGAATGTCTAACTACTTATGGTTAAGAAATTTTTGTATAAATAAACAAATCAAAGATCTATTAGGGGCTTCTTCTGGATGAATGTAAAAGAGATTTTTCTAAAATATCAAATAGAAAGAGAAGACAAAGATTCTACATCTCATTTCCTTGAGTTATGTGCTTTATGTGTATCACCATTTCATAATCTTATTTTATTCACTCTATGTTTCTTGAAGATTGAAAGACTACAATTTAGTAACACATCTATTGTGGTCCATATATTGGATACTTGTTCAATGAAAAAAAATCCTCTGTTATTAATCTGAGTAAAACAAGACCTGTATTTGTGTAAGTTTCTTCATTTTAAATCACCTATCAAGGACTCCTTCTTCGTAATTCTTCTATTGCGGATAAGGTAAGATTTATCCATATTGGATACCTGAATTTATTTTGACAGTCTTTGTTAGTCAATTCTACATTTCATATGATCAATATTTATAAAAGACTCAAAGAAAGACATATTTCCTCTATGTTTTCTAATCATTAAAATTCAATTGAAGTTTCATATTAAAACTAAAGGTAGAAAAGAATTACAAAAACCATTCTCTTAAATTTTGGATGCCTGGCATTATTTTGTGAGCCTAGAATAAATCTCAGGAACAATAACACCCATTTAGATAGGACAAGTTTTCTTCCTATCAGAAGAGGTACAAGATCCCAAGTATTGTTTTCCATTAAGAAACAATATTCTTCATTCATTGTTGTGTCCAAATATGGATGGAATAAATATTATGAAAATGTGTCTATATCATGAGTCTCTACAAATTGAGCCAAAAGAGAGAAGGCTTGCTAGAACTATGAACATGTTCGATGATGATCGCTAGGATCATTGGCAAGATCACCAACTGCTTCTCATGTTTAATGGGCCAATATGGGAAGTAATGGTGTTGGTGTAGGTTCATGTTCAATGGAATCATCTGGAGGAAGGTGAGTAGGTGGAAGTGGATTTCCATCCTCATTGTCATCATCTAAATAAGAAACTATAATAGGAGTAGAATATGGCACAAACAACAAATATGGATTACATGCCGAAGATGGCACAAACTCCAAATTAGGCTTGCAGGCCAAGAGATTTTCATCAAATTTAACATCTCTTCTAATAACAATTTCATTGGAATGAGATTGAATAAGTTTGTAGCCTTTGACATATTTAGAATATTCAACACAAATTCACTTCTCACTTTTAGGCTATAATGCTTTCTTTTACTCATTAGGATTGTGATTCCATGCTACACTACCAAATACACAAAAGTGGATTACATTTGGCTTAATTTTTTTCCATGCTTCTTCTGGTGTTATATTTTTTAAATCCTTTGTGGGAGTGTGATTTACTATGTAATTTTCACAGTTGATAACGTCCACCCAATAATGAAGACTTAATCCTTTAGATTAGATCACACAATTAGCCATTTCTTTTAATATGTCGTTCTTTCTCTCAACAAAACCATTTTTTTTGTGGTGTATATAGCACAATATGTTGTATTTGAATGCCATGTGTAGTGTAGTAACTTGTAAATTTATTTTTCACATATTCACCTCCATTATCTATTCTTAACCTTTGAAGTTGATGCCCATATTGTTTTTCTACAAGTTCCTTATAGGCCAAAAACTAGTCAAAAAAATCACTCTTAAGTTTAAGAAGTAAATCAAAGTGTGTTTGGAGAAGTCATAAATGAAAGATAAGAAGTATTTTCACCCAAAGAAAGAAGGATAATAAAGTTAACCACACAAATAAATATGAACAAGCTATGAAGGGGTCGAGGCGTGCCAAGAGGTATGTTTTTCAAAATTGTCCCAATGATGTTTTCTAAGAACACAAATGGAACAAACATTATCTTTGCAAGAAATGAGATGAATACCAATCACCATATGTTGATTACATGTTGTAATGAATGATATTTTAGATGAACAAATCACTCATGCCAATGTTTTCTCAAGTCATCGCTATAAGTAGAAAAAACTGATGGAAAAGATGATGACCCAAATTTGTCAAATTTGTACACAATTTGTACAACTTGGTAATATCATCAATAATTTATGTTGTTAGGACATGCTTAGGATGTTTTAAATAGTTGATTACAACTTGATGAGGTGAAAACTCTATGGTTTTAACTTCACCTGAATGAATGATCTTATACACAGATCGAAGGTTGCAAGAAAGACTTGGAACACATAATACATCATTGAAATGATCATTATATACTTGAATTTATTCATACCCTACAACACTAAGAGATCTATCATCACCAACATATATATTTTTGGTGTTATATTCATTTAGAGTAGAAAAATGGATTTATCCTTATTCATGTGATAAGATTCTCCATAATCAATAAACCACTCATCAGAAGAAGAGGAAGTAGAAGCTGCATTGAAGGAGAAACTAGAAGAAAAAGGTGCATGTCCATGAGAAGAAGAGTTAGAAGAAGAAGAATTAAGATTGATGTTTTTCTTCTTCTTCATTTCTTCTACGACTTCCATTTTTTTTAAACATTTAGAATCCACATGACCATCTCACCCACAAAAGTTGCAATGCTTTTCAGTCTTCTTACTTTTGGATTTTGCTCCTTTGTCACCATTAGGAGTAGAAATTGGATGAGAGGGTTTGGGACCCTTATTTTGCTTGTTGTTGTGACGAGGATATTGCTTCTTGGGATGCTTGGATTATATTTATGTTGGGACACTAAGGATTTTTTATATGTACCTGTAGTGTTGATTAATCAAAGTTGCAAAATATTATCTTTCTCTCTAACAAGAGAATAAAAAAAAAGACTCAAGAGTGGGAGTTTGGTGAGTGTTACATATCAAATTTCCACACCTAGGTACCTCACCCTAAGTGTTGCAAGTGTCATAAAAGTGTCATATGCACCTTGCTAAGTGGCACATACACCTCGACACCATGAAATTGTTGAAATATTGTAACTGCAAAGATTATTTTATTTATTATTTGATGTATTATTCATTAGATCAATCCCCTTTTGTGGATTGATCATGTCAGGCATTGTAAATGACCAAATCCCCTTTTGCAGATTGCTCAAACCCTAATTGTAATAGGAATAATGAGAAGTCATCCACCAGATTAAATTAAGGTGGTTATAACCACCCAGAATGAAAATTTGGCCCTGCCAGTGAAAAGACACCTTAGTTCAGTATCTTCCAGATTGTATAAATAAGAGAGCCCAGCGCCTCATTTGTTCACTCACTCACTTGATCATCAGAGCGCAAGTTTGGAGATGCAGTTGGAGAAGAAGAGAGAAAGAGAGGCACACCACTTGGGAGAGGACTTTCTGTATTGTTTGGTTTATTATCTTGGAATTGTATTGGCTATCTATATTAAGGAAGTTTTTGTTGGGTTTTCTCCCACATGAGGGTTTCCCAGGATAAATGATGTGTCTCTTGTGATTGTGTATTTATCAGTGATCCTATCTATGCTATGGTTATCCAGTAAATTGAAAAGAAACCTAATATTAACTTAAACCTTAACATGGTATCAAAGCTAAGTTGAAGAGAGAATCTTTCACAAGAAGAAGAAAAACATCAATGTTGTCATACATGAAAATTAGGGCTTTTTATTGAAGAAGAATTTCAGCCCCAAATCCATCTAGAAAAGTGTGCCCTACCTCAAGGAACACTTTGGCATCTTCAGTGCACCTTTTCAGTGGGTAGATTTCCTGGAAAGTGAAACCCTAGTTTTCACAAAGTACCAGAAGTACTAGAAGTACCAGAGTACCAGATGTACTAGAAAATCAGAAGCACTAGTCTAGAAATCTACTGGTCAAGTTTGAGGGGGAAAATTTTGGATTTTCAGAAATATGACTATACCAACCTACTCGCCTCAGCTCAGCGCATCTAGCCCATGGATCGGAATTTCAAAATTCAAAGTTTGAAAAAATAGGGTTTCCTCATAAAACCCTAAGTTGCAGTTGCAGTTGCAGTTACAAAATCAGTTGCAGGAGTAGTATCAGTTGAAGTATCAGATGTAGTACCAGTTGCAGTCACCCTTGAAGTTTTTAAGAGTCGATAATCATTACCGCTACTACTAGATGGTGCCACTACCTGCAAATGCTATCAAAGATATGTACTCACATATGCTTAAATTGTTAATCTTTAAAGGGTATTTGCAGGAGAAGGGATCTCTTGTCATAGATCTAGAAGGATCTCAAGATCCAACACATTCATAGGAATAATGCAACCCAGGTTTTATTATTCTGATATGCATCTATTTGTTCTAACATTATTTTGATCTAGATTTCATGTTGAAGCTATGACCATCATATTAACCTTTGATCAAAATTAAAGTCAAGGTATTAGATGGATTAAATTTGAGATCATAGATTTTATCCTCTAACCCAACCTTCTGTCAAGATAGCATGTTGTCTTAGTACAAAAGACAGGTTGAAGAAAGCACTCGTCATCTTGAGTGAAGGAGACTTGGAATAAAAGAAACACACTCATTCTTGAGGACAAGGTTCCAGGTTCCAGGTTTGATTAATTAAGTTGATAAGATTCAAAGTTGCATGAAAAGTTGTTGGCTACCCCTTTACAAGTAAACACTATATTTGAGAGAGAGGTCTTTGAAAAGTATTTTACTTGGTAGCATGTGAGCATATTGGGATAAATGTTTAATGTAATCATTTTCCAGATACAACTAACATCTCCTCTAGGAGAAACTTCTTATGTTAGTTCTAGGTTTCCATGGAGGAATGTTTGATCACAACACTATAAGAGTGTTGACCTCATTTTGTATTGTATTTATTACTTTTGATCTTTGCTTCAAACAAGTCACAAGTGATAGCTCTAAAAGGAGCTATTGTGATGATTATTCGTGCTATTGTTTTATCTACTATTATAAAAAGAGTATTATTCTTTCTTGCTATTTTGTTGACCTTGTTTCAGGTCACAAGTGATAACCCTGAGGAAGCTATAGTGAAGGTTGCAGAAGGAAACATATTAGATGAGACATGAAGCAGACTATGTACATGACCATATACACTCATATACCAAAGAAGATGAAGGAGAATCTATATTTTGATATTCAAAGTATCTCATATGAATATTGATTGAAAGGAAATGAAGGATCCAAAGATGACCGAACATTAGAACAAGAACTCGTAGCAGAATTGTTCAAAGGCTAATGAAGCCACCTTGACAAGAAGCAGGAACCGTTTGAAGCCTGAATCTGTATTTCATATTTAGACTTGGTAGTCAAAACCAAGTATACCATGTAAGAGATGATGAAGTCCTTGTAGACTCAGAAGAAATCGAGAGTAAGCCTGATCTTAGAAAGGATCAGATGAAGATACAACTTCCAAGACTGGGAGACAGATGCCATGAGAAGACTAGATCGTAGCTCTAGAAACTTCTAGGAGATATGAAATCTCCTGGGAAGATTCCCTTGTTTCAGTAACAGAGAATGAAGCCAATTAGAAAGACCAATATATGGATTCTTCCGTGAGACTAGAAGAGAAGTCAGTATTGACGTCCAAGATTGATATATATAGATCAAGCATGTTGTATATGTACAAAGCCTGATGTGTGTCCAGAGGATTCTCCCAACAAAAGGGAGAAGACTATGATGAGACCCTTATTGAAGAAATAGTTCCAGTACTTATAAATACAACCAATACAACCATGACTCATATATAGCATGATATGTAGGGGGAGCAATCCCCATATTTAAAATTGAGTGGCAATTGGTGCAGTACATGACTATGATAAAAGATAGCGTTACCACCATGAAAGAAGAAGAGTTATCTTTAGTATCAGTTATTGAGCCACTCTCAGTTTCAGATGAAGTTGTTGCCATGATGGAGTAGAGGAATTACTCCCAGATTTTAGTAGTCACATGGAGAATGGAGCAACCATTCTCATCTTTAGAGCAGGTGCAGGTGTAGAGTCCTAGTTCCAGAAGGAACAGGTGCAGAAAGAGGAGAGGACATACTCTCAAACAGTGAGACAGATAGTGCTTTACAAAGAGCACATAGAGCTAGCACATGATTGTGCAGATTGAGTTGCATTTGAAGCAAGTGTACCATGATGGTACAATATGATGTGAAAAATTGAATTTGAAGATTGAATATAGAAAGACTCATGTTTGTCAGTTGAAGGAAGATCTGTACGTGTTGAAGGAAGCTCCTATATCTTGGTATGGAAGAATTGACAGAGCTTGGGCTTTACCAAGAGTAACATTGATTTAGATTGGGTTGTATTGGATTAGGGTTATGGCGAGCCTAACCAAGAAGGCACAACAACAACATATGGAGAAGGCTCCCAAGACAGAAATGCAGCTAGACTCCGCAGAAGAATCCTTCATCGAGCTTCCAACACCTCCAGGAGGGAAGAAACAGGTTATCTAGTCGAGCAGGCTAGCGCCTGGTACAGTAGCAACAACAACAATGTTAGTGGAAACACTAACGTGGGAACCAACCATTTGGGCCCAGATAAGAGATTAGAAGGGACTGAGGGTGTGGAAAGTGCTAAACCCCAGTTTCCGGTGCAACCTTGATCTAGAGCACGGGAGCCATTCCTCTATTGGAGACTTCAAGGATATTCGGGGCTTGGGGGATTCTCATCCCTCGTTTGGTCACAGGAACTAAGCTAAGTGTGATACAAGATCGAGGCTTCATTCTCAATATCATGTCGAGGCTAGCTCCATGATTGAGGAAGGCTTCCCTCTTTTTGTAAACACCATCGTCGGATCTTCTCTCTGTTTTCAAGCTCAAGATTCAGATTCTATTTTTGATCTCAAACCCCAAGTTCACTAGGCTACAAGTATTCGACATGGTTTTCAATGACTAATATTTGAAGGATGATAGCTGGTGGATGACTCTATGCTACGAGACTATGGGAATATAAAAAATGCAACCATTTCTCTCACTTCTTGTCTGCATGGAGGAGCACCTTCCTTCACTCATCCAAGCTCTTACAAGCATGCTGTGAAAACATGGATCTCCACTCCTTCAGGATCCAAGGCTGAAAATTCAAGAGAAAAGGATATTTTTGGCTTTGCCTTCATTGTGGAGCAGTCCGCAGAACCCCCAATAGTAGAAGTCGAAGATCCCCATGTCTATGGATGTGCCTTTATCTACCAGGAAAAATCCCTCATTTGTCACTTCAACAGACTATGGCCCTTGGCCCCTACGCTAAGAGAATGGATTAACAAGACTTGGGTGCCAGATAATGAGTTGTTCCTTTTCTCCAAAGGGTTCTTCATCGTCAAATTTTCCATAGAAGTCGAATGCCAATGCGTGTTAGAGCAAGGTCCTTGGTTCTTCAGAAGATCTGGTCTTTCCATGTAGATATGGTTCCCTGACTTCAATCCATTGACCATGATAGCCATGACTATACCGGTCTGGGTAATACTACCCAATCTACCCATGTATTTTTATACTCCATCTTTTTTATCTACCCTGGGCAATACATTGCGTAGATTTATCAAGGCAGACACAGATCAGATATCGAAAGGCTTCATCACTTTCACCTACATATGTGTTGAAATTGACCTCAGTTAAGGGCTTCTGGATAGGATCCTTATTGATTGGACTAAGGGATATATTTACACACAGATGGTCGATTATGAGAACATCTCTTTCAGATGCCGCTCTTTTCAGCAAGCAGGCAACTCCGGGCAATGTGTCCTCTATCCCCAACCCCTTCCTTGACCCATGGAGCATAAAAAAGAGATAATGGCTGGCAAATCCCAAAACCTCGCAAAATCCTCCTAAACCCTTCCTCTGAAAACGAGAAGCATCACAAAGACACACCATCTCCTCCTCCTTCTACAACACCTTCACAGACTCCATCATTTTCTCAACAACCAACTACAAACCCAAAACACCAACCCTCGGCTTCTGGACAAACTCCTGAAGCTTCAGAAGTCCTAATTCCAATTCCAACAACTAAGCCTTTGCACCCACCCCTCGAAATGGAGGAAACAAATGAAACAATCATGGCCAGAGCCATGCCCCCAGAGACTCAGAAGCGTCCCCATGAATCAGACAATTCAGATAGTGACAAAGAAGCACCCTCTGCTTCAGCAGCTCAAGGTTATGGCATTTCCTCAAACAATCTGGCTTTGGTGATGAAAGTTGTTGAGCCTATCAGCTACTCTGGTTGGATTGATGTTCGTAAGAAAAAAGGAAGAAAGGAACCTTCACAATGATCTGACCCTTTCTCTCTTTCTTGTAATGTTTCTTCTCACTTTGCCCACGTACTCCTCGTGGATATCTTTTAGCATTTCTCTCTCTGGGGGGTCTTTTCCCATCATCAAATCGATGTATCACTTTGTACTTTTTTACTGGATTGAATAGAAGGATTCTCATCTAATTTACAAAAAAAAAAAAAGAGTAAAATTGATTTTAAACTTTATCTCAAGGTTATGAATGATGATCCAGTGATGTTACTATTGTATGTAGATGATGTATTCTTGACAAGATGAAGAAAAGATCATCATAGATTGCATAACAAGCTTGCTACAAATTTTGATGGAAGACCTAAATGCATTATCTCTTAGGTCTTGAAGTTTGTCAGAGCACACAAAAGATCTTCCTTAACCAAGGGAAGTATGTAATTGAAATACTGAAGAGATTTGATATGTTGGAGTGCAAATCCATGAATACCCCCATGGAAACAAAGTTGAAGCTCTTGGTTGACACTTCGTCAGAATTGGTTGATGCTACTCTGTACAGATAGATTATTGGTTCAGTGATGTATCTGACGAATACTAGGATAGATATATGTTTTTCCTTGAGTTAGTATCTGGTAGAACCCAAACGTGTTCACATTGTTGCTGCAAAACATACAATGAGATAACTTAAGGGTATGATGGATTTTGGTCTCTATTATACTAGATATCTTGACTTCAGACTGAGTGGTTACACCGATTCAGATTGAGCTGGAAGTGATTCTGATAGAAAGAGCACTTCAGGATGTTGTTTCAGTTTGAGGTCAGCCATGAACTCATGGCAGAGTAGGAAGAAATTCAACATTGCTTCGAGCACGGCAGAAGAGGAATACATTGTTGCATGTTCCGCTAGTTGTGAAGACATATGGCTTCAGATGTTGTTGACCGATCTATTTGATCTAGTGATGGAATCCACCGTGATTCTATGTGATAACCAAGTTGTATAAAAGTGATGGAGAACCATGTGTTCCATGATGAGTCGAAGCACATAGAGATCTGGTATCACTTCTATTGGCACAGGGGCAGACCCAGGGTTCAACTCTACAAAAACACATCAACAAAGCCCTAACTATCGTCCCTTTCGAAAACACCTGCAAAGCATATGAAGTCTCACCCGAGGTAGATGAAGGGGTGGTTTCAAGACTTAGGTGTATGCAACCTTAGCTAGGACACAGATATGTGATTGTACTACTTAATAAAGAACTTAGCACCATTAGTTCCTCAATATGCAATCAATATCCACTTCGCTGATAAAACAAGGCTTTGCAGCATTCACACTAATCTAATGTATTTAAGAACTTAGCATAGGTAAATAGATCAGACCGAGAAGATCAAGCACTAAGCATAGCCATATAGATCAGATCTAACATTCTCACATATAATAATCACAAAGCATAAGTAGATCTATCTAAATACATCAAAGCACTTAGAAAATAACATGTGAACACATCAAGACAAAGCACAAAGTAGCATAACACAATGTTTATGTGGTTCACCCCCACCCTGGGGCTATGACCACCAACTCTTCTCCTTTATTGTCTTCAGTCAATCGATTACAAGCACAGAGCCTCAAAACCCTTACCCTGCACAGGACAAAAGATTTGTGCAGCTTGCTAGATCCTTCTTCCTTGTATTACAACACTAAGCCTTCCACAATCTACTACAAGGACCTGCACTTAGCTCTGCAAGTCTCTCACAGTAGGCACAAAGCCATTACAATCCACACTAGAACTTAGCACAACTGGTCTCACATCACATAGATTCACCACTACTTATATCTTGCCTAAGCATCTATTTATATACAAAATAGGCCTAAACATGGGTAAACCCATGGGCCGATGTCCCATTCCTATTACATATTCCCACATCCCAAAAAGGATCCAAAAAGGGGCCGAGATCCCGTGATCTCCACTTTCTCTTGCACTCCTCCTTCGACAGGATGTCAAAGTCCCAAAATAGGTCAACATGACCAAGAATCTCCCAAAACTTGGTCAAGGGCTAACAAGCCCCCAACACTTACCTATGACTCTTCCCAAGTCACTCTGGTCTGGTTAGTTTTTCTTCGAACGCCTTGATTTTGGTTTGATTTGCTTCAAATTGCTTCTTTGTTATGACCTCTTTCTCGGTGAACTCATGGATCACTGCATCATTCACTGGCCCTTCTAGGAATTGTTCTGCTGTAGTGACAACTTGTTCTAGCTTTACTCCTCGACTTTCAACCTCTGTGAACAATTGGCATGCCTTATATTGCACAGGTTGGAGCTGTTGAGTTACTTCCATAACTTTGCTCTGGATCATATGAATCTACTATTGGGTGGTGTGTTTCTCTTGAGATCTCTTCATTCTCTCTACAATTGTCAGGGCCTTCAGCTGCGCCTGTAGTGTGTTTGCGTGTTGCTTCGCTTCCTGGAGATGAGACTCTAGTGCTTGTAACTATGGGTTCTCAGTGAGCTTCTCATATGTTTTGGAACTGTGGTTACTCAACTACTTGCATTCCAGAGAAATATCTTTCAGTCTCTCAACTGCGCTCCTGGTGGTTGCTTCCCTTTGGTCTCTTACATCTTCCGGGCTCTCGGGCACTGCGCGTAGCTCCAAATATATTATGCGTTGTTGTAGTTTCTAAATTACCTCTTCAAGTTGTGCCATCTGCTTTGGGACTCTCTCTTCGGCTTTTACTTCTATAACTGTCACAGAGAGAAGTGATTTGTTGACCCTTTCCTTTACTTCGAGTTGCTCTGTGAGCAACTGTTCCTTGCTTTGTTGCAGTTGTGATCTTTCTTCATCCCACTTTTCTTAGAGAGAAATATTTTCCTATTCTGCATTACTGTGTTGCTCTAAAAGGTCTCCCTGTACTTGTGTTAAATCCTGGGTGGCTTGTGTTGTTTCCTCCTTTGCTCGTTAAAGGCGAGTTTCGACTATATCATAAATTCGGTGGATTTGAGCTGGCTCATCTCCCAGTTCTAGTGTTTCCAATGGCAGAGGTGCATTGGAAACTGCGTGGCTAGACTATAGTGCTTGTTGTACCCCTTGAAGTTTAACCTTAATTTGATTGTATATCTTCTCCT
>SNQJ01S0033918.1:56602-88646 GCA_010110895.2 Picea sitchensis
TAATCTTGTAAAGTAGAGTAGAGGTTCTTTGTCTTTTGTTGTCCATTGCATTGCAGGTATCGAGTGGTGTTGAGGCATTTGGAGATCAAGCTCAGATTGGAGGTAGCAAGGACAAACTACAGAATAAGTTGCATCACATTTTATCCCTTCTCTTTCTATTCCTGATTAGTTAATTGAATTCACAGGGATTTTAGTGTCCATTTGTATGTTTTCTGTCTTGGTATTAGGGGTCTATAATCCAAGAGGATATTCACCTATCCACGGGGGGATTTTCCTATAACAGAAATTGGCGACTCCACTGGGGACATACAATGATTTGTATTTCCTTGGATCGTATTTTTCGTTTTTCCCACCTTTTAGATCATTTTTCTTGTTTTTTATTGATCTATTTCCTTCCTCCCCTCTTCATTAAAAATTTCACAAAATTCTGGCAATTCTGGGTGATTTTGTTTTTCGAGTTTTAAGCCTCTATTCTGAGTTTCTGGGAAGGTTTTTGCTCCCCTGGAGTGTATATCAGAGTATTGATCTATAATCAATGATCCCCTGTAGTGTTTATCAAATCACTAGAACACTCAATTCCCTTGAAAATAGGAGCGTTGATCTTCTTCTTTGGTGATTTCTGCCCTTTTCTGCTCAGTTTTTACTAGTCTATCTTGCAAAGATTCTTTCCCAGAGTCTGTAATTTGGATTGAATATTTGGTACTTATCACTTCTTTTTTTGTCTTGTTTGAGCTTGCAACCTTTTCCAAATTGCAATATTGATTCTCCTTGTTTTTCTTGGTTTGGTTTGAATCTTGCGAAGTTTTTGGTTATCTGACTGATTGATAAGGTCTGCAAAGGTTTGTTGATCTTAAGTTTCTTTTCAAATCTTTCCTTTTTGAATGATTTGAGACTTTGTGATTACCACAACCTAGCTTGGATTTTTTTTTCTTATTTCTTGTTTTGTCAAGACATTTGAGTGATTCCTATTTCTCCCTATCATTTTTTGGATTCTTCTATGAACTTTCTTATTTCCTTGAGTGCTTTTCCATTGTCGAGTCCTTGATTGATTGAGTTATATTCATTTAGTTCTCGTTATCCTGTGAGTGAATGCTTTGTTTGAAATAATTTTTTCTTTGTGTCTTTTGTATCTGCATTCGACTCTTCCATTTTGATTGAAATTAAAGGAGTGTTAAAGGATTTGCATTTGCTATCTTTATTTATTAGAATCAAACAAAGAAAGGTGGTTGCATTCTTTTTTGGGGGTAGTGTAGATAACTAGGTTGCATTTAGAAAATTGCATTTGGGAATTGGGTGTTTTTGTTGAAGAAAATTGAACCTCTTCTCCATCCTGTATGTAGGATTCATTGAATAAACATATTTGCATCTCATTTTTATGAAATCTTTTGGAGTCAAGTCTACAACATCATTATTTTCACTTTCGCACCCTTGAGTAAAAAACAACCCTAAAATGAAGCGCTTATAAAATTGAGCAGACACTTTTATATTTTCTAGTAGTGAACCTACATTAGCAAGTGTAGGGATTTGGAATATGTTGTGAGGATATTTTTCCAAATCCATCAGACAAACATAGAATATTTTTCTAGGGAGCGGTAAATCCAATTGTTCATATAAGCATAACTAGGATCCCCCTCTCACATAGGGGTTACACACAAGGTTGCATTCGAGAGAGAAACAAATATTATCCCTCTGAGGCTTAACCATTCATAGTAGTCAGATCATATAATGGGGGTTCTTCTTGAGGTCCAACTGTTTTCATTTGGTCTCGGTGCTTCTTGAATTACGAATCCATTCAGGGTCCTCTAGAGTTCTACCTGTCCACTTGTCCTCAATTCTCTTGATGGATTTCAGACTTGATATCCTGCCCATACGTTCAGACTCGACTGTCAACTGTACCCTCCCAAAGGATGACTATGAGTTGGTGTCCTTAGTAGCCATTATATTTAGGGTCCTTACACAAGGTGACGATGAAGGGAATTCTTCATTGTACCTGGGTCAAACATTGATCAAACTCACTCGGGATCCTTGGAGGGTACACCCATGGGTAAAATCATGTGGTAACTTGCACCAAGGAGAAAGTCCATTAAGAAGGTTACCAACGTAACTGATCCACCCTCTCTATCCCAACTCCTTCCTATATTGATCTCACGATGTTGGATTTCATCACCAACTAGTGGTTTCATTTTGGGAAGGTTTGTTTCATTGTTTGATTCTTATATTTTTAGTGTGTGTTGTTTATTTTTCCTTAGTGGACCCTAGGTCTAGTCACTGCCAATGGATTCAACTCCTGGGAGTAGAAACAAAGGAACCCATTTTCCCCAGGAGCCTTTCGACTTTCCTTCTTTTGGAAACATTAGTCCTCTGTGCATTGCCACACTGAGTCTTCCGGGAGTCACGATCAGATTACCGGTTTGGTTGCTCCCCACTCCAATGATATTGAATATTCCCAGTGCCTCGGATGCAACTAATGCCTCATATGTAAGCACACCACCCACACATCAACCTCATGTCGACCTTTCTCCTTCTTCACCCGTCAGGTCTCCTTCCCTTCTTCCTTCTTCACCTAGTCAAATATCTACAACGAGTAGCCAAGTTCATAAGAAGAAGAAGAAACAGTAAGAGAAGAAGAAGAAACAGAAAGATAAGAAGAAGGAGAACCAGAAAGGGACCAAGCCTCCAACCACATAATATCATGTTGGATACAAGCCACCAACTATGGTTAATCGTACTAGGAGTGTTGATAAATTTGACAAGATTAAAATGAAGAATCCTAAATCCAAATTCCCTTACAGTCTTTGTAAGGGTGACAACTTTCTAAGGGATTGCCCTATTCTCCCCGAGGTCTTAGAAATGTGTTCTTCCACATCGTCATCCCCTACGGGACATGTTGGTGACACCCCATCAACTAGTGACATTAAGGTTGGTAAGAAGAATAGAACTGTCAAATTTCCTTTCTTGTTATGCGAAGGTGATCATTACTCTCACCTTTTCCCTTGTATGGATGAGGCTTCTTATATTTTGGAAAATATTCAACTTCCAACTGGTTATCGTAAGATTTCTTCCAAACCTTCATTAGTTGATGGAATGGTCAATATCGTTCCATCCCCGGTCAGTCTAGTTGATTAGGTGGTCAATCTAGTTTCATCCTTGGTTGAACCACTAACCCAAGTGATTGATATAGTTCTGTCATCGATCAACCCTTCTCTTCATTTGAAGAGTTCCAAATTGGTCGATCCAGTTCTGTCATCGATCAATCCCACTCCTCCTATGAAGAGTGCCAAAGTGGTCAATCCAGTTCCATCATAGATCTATCCCACTCCTCTTTTTAGTATTTCTAAAGTGGTTGATCTAGTTCCATCATTGATCAATCCCACTCCTCCTATGAAGAGAACCCAAGTGGTCGATCTAGTTCTGCCATCGATCGATCCCACTCCTCCCTAGAAGAGTGCAACCAAGGTGGTCGATCCAGTTCCATCATCGGTCAATCCCACTCCTCATTCAAAGAGTGAGGATGTCACTTAGGTATACCTCGTTAATATTGATTCACCTGGACAAGGGGGCACTCCACCCATCCTGATGGAACCCCCTTCAAGAAATCAAATGATTTCTATTAATTGGACTCATTTGACAGAATCTTGTCTTCCTTCTTACGTGCCTTTCCAAATCACCGTGCAGGTTTGTGATAGGAATATTCTTAACACTATAATATATGAAGGTGCTTATGTCAACATATTATCCATGAATGCTTGGCAAGATTTTGGTTCCCCACAGCTTGCACCTGTGACTCATAATTTGTTGAAATTTGACATAAGAGTTAGTCAACCTTTAGGGATCCTTCCTCAGTTTTTGGTTACTTTGGGAGGAAAAGAGGTCTATGTTGATTTGATGGTAGTTCTATTGGCATATTCACAGGTCGAGTGTTCTTGTCATTGATGGAAATATCAGAGTATGCGTCGATGGCACAATAAAAACAACGATATTGGCAGAGCGATGTTGACAGGGTTACAGGCAGAGTGTGCATGAAAAACACAACAATGAAGACACATAAGAGAAATCTCAGAAGAGATAGCATTTTGTGCATTACAAAAGCGCAGACGAGGTCCAAATCATTAGGACTTGTAGAATGATCAAAGGTCGAGGCCTTTGGAACTTAGAAATTATTCCAAGTAGAGAGGAATGAAGCTCAAGAGGAGGAGCGATGTGGGTCGACTATCGTGGATCAGGGATCTTTGTGGGTCGTTAGATCAGAGTCCAATGACAAGAGGAAAAGAATATGAGGAGATCGGATCTCAGCCATTGATCTAAGCATGAGGATTGACCGTCATTGGATCCATAATAATGTGCACGACATTTAAGTGAAAGGTGAAGCGGGCTTACAAAGTCTCGAAATCACAGGGATCGTTCGATCCAAAGGACACGTGGTAGCAGATGAGGAGTTTCACGATTTTGGGAATTTGGAGCATAGAGGAAGCTATTTTCCAAAGTTGCGAAATGTGAAATCACGATATGATTTGAGTCATTGAATCAAGGACTAATATGGGCCATCAGATCCAGGAGGTGAATGTGGCAGACCACATCAGCAAGACATAGGTGACAGACTACATCCACAAGGACACATGGAAAGAGATCAACATTTTGTTGATTGAAGCGTGAAAGGAAGGAGGTTCTCTAACCTCCAAAGTCATGAAACATGAAATCGTGACATGATCTGATTCATGGGATCGAGGAGAGATTTGGACCATTGATTGTCCAAGGAGAAGAGACGTGAAGTCGCGAAATGCCAAATCGCTATTTGATCACAGTCGTTGATCGAGGAAGGATTCTGGACTGTTGATCTGGCACAATGAAGAACAAAGTTAGAATTCGTGAAAGTGATATTTGGACTGTTGGATCACTGAGGAGCATGAGCTGTCAATTTGGCACCCATGGATATTGGGAGATAGAGAATCTAGAGCACACAGGAAGATGCTTTGCAAAGTCATGAAATGTGAAGTCACAAATTTGATCTGAGTCGTTGATTGCAATGGAATCGAGGACCATCGATCTGGTCTTGAGAAATTCATCAATTCAAGGATCGGGAATTTGGAGAAGATAGGTGAGCGAATTCACAAATCTTGCAATGTCTTGAAGTGTGAAATCGTGAAGTGCTTGTTGGTGTAGGCCTATGGTCATAGCTAGTGGTCACATCAGTGGAAGAGAAGGGAAGGAGCTGGCAATGCTAGGCTCCATTTCGGAGTTTCGTGAATCAAGAAAACTAAGGTGACTCACAGTTTATCACCTAAAATGCGAAATCATGAAATGAATATTGGTTAGGATCTTGGTCACCGTCGGTGGTCGCATGAAAGGAAGGGGCTTAGCCATAAGAGCTAGCGCCTGCTATGTAGTTTTTCATAGAAAGGGAAAAGGGCACTAAGAGCATGAGTGTGTGGAGGATCTCTGGGGAACTGCCAGAAACCACTGATTGTTTCTACACAGAGAATTTGAAGAGGCTTTAGGGTGATCAACAGAGAAGGTGAAGAGTCTCGACTTCCAGAGAGGCTAAGGAATCTTAGCATAATGGGCACTAATGATGATCTCACGAGCAACAAAACTGCCAGAGAAGTTGAAGAGTCTCGAGGTATCTTTCAGTGGTATAAAGACTCATCATAGAGATGGATGATAGATGGAAATGCGTCGAATACTGTAGATGCCAGAGAATCCAAATAGTCTCGTCATAACGACCATGAATGAAGAATAAACTTAGTGCAATATCCATAGGGGATGAAGAGTTAGTTGGATGATCTGGCAGAGGACTTGGGATCATAAATATATGCAGAATAGAGAAGAGAAAGTTGTTGTTGTTGAGAGTGATTCATGCATGTAAAAGCAGACTATATGCATCAACTGAATGAGAGAGAAGAGGCATAGCACATATAATAGAAATGCATGTCTGAGAAAGAAAGAGGTGGTCGAGGTACGCATGCTAGATACAGAGCAGAAGAATAGAAATCTTAAAGAATAATGCGAGTAGGAAGACACTGATGCAGGCAGAACAAATCAGTGCACTAGTATAGTGATGAGACTGGTAAGCTATAGATAAACATTGTATCACTATAATAAGTTTCAGTAACGAAGTTTTTATATTTCAGGGTGGTTGGGAGGTGCTTGGGAGGATTGGTGTCCTCAGAGTTTCAAGAGGGTTCTTGAAGAAAAGGGAGTTGTAGCTTCCATCTAGTTACAACAAGAAAAACTAGGGTGGTAGGGTGGTCCAAGGGAGAAATATTGTTCTCTGTTATACAGGTTGGTGTCTGTGTGACTGGAAGTTGGTGCTTCCATCCAGTTGGTGCTGGAACACTCAGGGAGTTGGTGCTTACTTCTAGTGGGTGATAGAGAAACCAGAGAGTTGGTGCTCTCAGGAAGTTGCAGCTTGCAAGACAAAGGTGGTAGCCTCAAAATGAGTTGGTTCTCATAAGAATGATAATGTAAAGAAAATAAAGATTACTTAGCATATCAAGAAGAAGAGGTTTTTCCCTTTATGGGTTTCCTCAGGAAATATATGTTTCTGTGTATTTCATGTGTGTGATTGATATTTAATATTCTAGTTCTTACTTCCCTGTATCATTGTGATCATGATTGAGTGTTCTGTGAAGAGTTTAAAATGGGTATAATTGTTTAAGCACAGGGACAACTGATTCACCCCCCCCTCTGAGTTGTCCAACATGTTCATGACCCCTTGGAATTTAACCTACTCCTTGGGTGAGACTATGTCTATGTTATGAGATCTTTTGTGCCCAGTCTCTTTCAAGTGATGTGTTTCCCTCACAATGGAAACATAGTAATGATCGACCAACTTTCATTCATTGACCCTCATCTGATGGTCAACCATCCACCTTCCCTAAATGGTCCATACATTCTAGTTATGTATTCCCCGCTGCAGGTCAATTATGTAACGACCTGACCCATGCATTCAACCCCGCACAAGAGGGAATATCTCCCTTCTCTAGAATTAGATTATGTAGTTGACATGGTTATCTCTTTGATAGGGATATTAGAGCCAGATATCCCTACCCTTATCAAGGTCATCGACATGTTTTCCTTCCAGAGTGTTTTTATTCCATCTAATGAATATCTCTTGGAATCCATGACTAACGTTTGTCCTTTGACATGTATTCCTTCCAGAGAATTTTCCTTTTGGAAGCCATGATCAAACAGAGTTCATGAGCATAGTTATTCTTCTATGTGGAAAGCTCATTAAAAAATGAAATAGAAGCTACGAGAATCATTTTTCTTCTCTGTGGAAAAATCGTTAAAAAATGAAACAAAGGTCCTGAGCATAGTTCTTTTCCTATGTCAAGCTCGTTAAAAAAATGAAACACTCACCTCTCCTAACAATTCGAGTCTTTCACTAGATCTCGTAGATATTGAATTGAGTCTTTAGCTAGATCTCATAGATTTTGAGTAGAGTCTTTCATTAGGTATCGTATTTGAACCTTCCTTTCATTCACCCTTATCCTTTTTCTCCATCTAGTACAAAAATTGGTGACAACCTCAAAGACAACGAATGAAATGAAGCTTGGGGGGGGGCATGTCTCCAGCCTTTGATTATCATTATGGATTTAAGCCACTATATTTTCAATATGGGGGCAAAGTACCAACCATCCATGGGCATCCCTACCTTTGGAAATTACATTGGGAATTTACAAGCATAAGTTTAATTTTGTTTCAAGCTTGTGTAAAAAAGAAACCAATACTGAGCTTAGTCTTTGTTTTTTCTCGTGCTCGTAAATACATGAGAATGTAACTGAGTATACTTTTATCACTTTTTTCAGACTCATAAAGGTTATACAAAAAAGGAACCCATTGGAGTCTCCTTTAAGCTCTTTTCAGATTCTCCAAAAATGAAAATATTGTCGAGTGATCTTGCTTCCTTTCACACTCATTAAAAGGTTTGAAAGGGAATCATTCGAGTGGTAGTTTATCTTTTTTTCGACCTCATGAGACTCAAATTATGAAAAAGGAAAACCCTGGAGTCACCTTTAAGTTCTTTTTAGACTCTGTAAACATGAAAAAACATCAATTTTTCCTTCTCTAGACTCGCTAAACTACACATTGAAGGGCCCATATGGGGACAAACCCTTAATTATTCCAGTTAGGTAAATAAAGGAAGAGAAACTTACCAAAGGTGAGTTATATCGAGCATGTGTTACCCTCCTTGAGTTCGTTAAATGAAAAATAGGTACTCATCTGTCTGGGTGGGGGAAAAATTGAAGGAAGTGGGTCAAGTTTTTGAGAATCCTTTATGGAAGCTATTGTCTCCCTTGAACATGGCACCTGTTTGTGTCTCGTCTTACATTTGTGTAATATGCTTGTCTCTAATTCATACCAATTCCATGTGTCACCATACTTTTTCATCCAGTCGAAGAGTTCTCTTATTTCCGTCACATTACATTCTTGGTACTTGTTGAGTCAATGTTGCCAAGTCAGTTGTCGTGCCTCATCATGTTCAAGGAATTTCACTTTAAACCATCCATCTGCAGTATTTCTAGTTTCGATTCCCTATGTCAGTCCATACTCATTTGATCCACCATATTACATCACTTTCCTGTGTCAGTTTTGTGTCGATGATGGGGAATACATCAAGGCCCTCCTTCAATGAGTCTTTTCCTATCGAATTCAACACATCATCGAAGAATTATACTTAGAAACCAATTAGTACCTTGGGACCAGCATGCCTTAATGGAAGGCCTCCTCACCTCCGACAGTAGGTTTACATCATTGAAATTTAATCAGATGATTCAACGAATGCTCGACTTCAACTCATTTATTCACATTCATTGGATTGTACTAGGGTACTTTGGGAGTCATTGAAATCATTGGTGTTTTACCTTGCACTTTTTAACGGTTTACCTCAATGACTGGTAATCAAGTGGTTTCTACCATGTTCGACATCAAAACATCTATTCACATAGATAGATTCATGCCACATCGGATTGGGACGAAGACCATGGGTTGAGAATTCACTATGTTATTTTATTTTCCCAGGATTCGAAGGAGATCATTTGAGCATGTTGATATATATACTGTTACATAGATCCACATTGTATTGGTATGTGGCTATGTTTTATCATCTCATAGCTCCACTGTGTATTTTTCATGGCTATGATCAGTTCATGTCATGGAGGTATGGATCCACATTGTATCTTTGGTGGACATATCATTAGTCAATATTTTTCATGGATCTGTAGTGTATTGGTCGGTGACCGTTCTTTGAGTCATCTCATATTCCAATCATAGGTATGCCTGCCTCTAAAATGGAACATATATTAATATTGTTTGATGGTTGTTTGTATCTTCTTTCAGGTTCTCCAACTCGATTCCCTTGCATTGATAAATTTTAAAGTGTTTTAGCCATCAGTTTCTCTTTTGACCTCACACTTTAGGGGGCATACTGTTACACATCAAATTTCCAAACCTAGGTACCTCACCCTAAGTGTCGCAAGTGTCATAAAAGTGTCATATACACCTTAATAGGTGTCACATACACATCGACACCATGAAATAACATATGTCACAATCTCTAGTCAATGTGGAGGAGAAATATATTATATGAAGGTTAAAATACTATGTTCACATGAATTATTATTAATATTCATGAAAATGAAATTAATTTAGTGTGAGAATCCACCTCACATTTGGTTTCCTATTTTTTAAGGAAGGTTGAGGATCTCATGGATGGTTGAAATATTTCCTCCTTAAAATCCTTGAGAGATATTTCCTTCCTAAAATACTTTAGAGATATTTTCTCCCTAAATATCTTGGAGATCCCATTTTAGTGGATCTGATGAATGATCCTCTCCATGGTGGTTAAGCCTCCAAATCCTATATAATGAGGGATTTCCATGGATATGAAAGGAATATTAGAGGTATCACACTTATGATCTTGGGAGAAATATTTTGGATATCAAACCTGTGATCTTGGGAGCATCGTGCAAGGGCTCGACGAGGAGGACTTGGAGAGGCTGCTGCAACTGCATCTACAGATTGTAAGTATCACTTTAAAGTTCTCATCAATATTATTTGGCCTATTCCCTTCAAGATTGTGTATTGTTGCATATGATTTTCAATCTTGATAAATGAATTTGATTAGTCTAATCATGTAGAGTAGAGTATAGGTTCTTTGTATTTTTCTATCCATTGCATTGTAGGTATTGAGTGGTTCTAAAGAGTTTGGAGATCAAGCTCAGATTGGAGGTAGTGAGGACGAACTACGGAATAAGGTGCATCAAATTTTCTCCCTTCTCTTTCTCTTTCTGATTAGGTAATTGAAATCACGGGGATGTTAGTGTCCATTTCTATGTTTTTTGTCTTGGTATTAGGGGCCTAGAATACAAGAGGATATTCACCTGTCCACAGGGGGATTTTCCTATAACATTGAGCTCTCTCTAGAGCTTATCTAGTGGCATAAAATGTATATGTAGAGACATAATTTGCACTACCAATATTAGCAATAATAACATATATTCATCAGTCATCCTTCACATCTATTTGACAGTCACTACATAAAATTCTAAGTGTTTGGAACTTAGATAAATAATATTCAATGCAATGAAAATCATTGGGACTTAAATCTTGGTTGTGGATCCTGATTATCTTCTTGATTCAAAGGTTTGTTTCATCCATTCTTGGACCCCATTCCCTAATGGGGGAGTGTGGGGTGGGTTGCCCCCCCAAAACTATCGCCATGGTTTTTTTCCCTAGAAGGAAGCCCTCTCTTATGAGGGAATTGTATTGCAACTGTGTATTATTGTAAATGTTTGATTCTGAGAGAGGAGACTGCAAGAGAAAGAAGAGGAAGTTACAATGGTTGAGATGTAGGTTGTATCCCTTCATTTTGCTGGATAATAAAAAGGAAGGACCTGGAAATTTCTCTGGTGGATGTAGCCCACACTGGGCGAACCACGTATATCTGTGTCTCTATTGTATTGTGTATCTTATGTGTTTTATTTCCACATTTGTTTTGTTTTATTGCTTCATGGTCCTATTTTTCTAACATTAAATTCATTAACTAATTTTCAATTCGGTGGGCTCAAATCACATTGTGCTTACGAAACATAGCTTCAAGCGTTTCTCAAGATTTATCTGGGCTAACGATTCCTTGAAGGTGAAACATTAAATCATGAGAGATGGACATTCTGATTAGTCCATGTGCTTCTTCATTCTTATTATCCCATTTGGATTTATTTTCAGTATGAATGGAGGCTTGTTCTTTTCTCAAGGTATTCTGATACAATCCTTTACTTCTTAGTACATCCTTCATATGGGATTTCCATGAGAAGTAATTGGTACTATTAAGAAAAATATCACTTGGAGAGGCCATATTAAAATAAGCAGGTAATATGGATTCAAAATTTTAAACTGATGGTTTGGATGGAAAGCTATCGAGAAAATAAATTGTTAAAAAAAAACAATAGTGAAAATGGAATTTAGACATTTTAAAAAAATGCATAAACAATAACCAAAGAGATACATGGCATGTAGAAGTTGACCCATGTGATGATGGATGCACAAAATTCCATTCCTTCTCTAACTTTACCTATAAGCTCACTTTTACAAATAAGTTACTTATGAAGTGACCCAATTTTGTAGAATAAGTGCGAACCACTTTTACAATGAAGTTACTTTATAAATTAAAGTTGCATGAAAAAACGTAACAAAAATAATTATTAAATCTACTTTATAGTGATTCACTTTTATAATTTAAGTGGAGTGCATTTTACAATGAATGCATGATTTTTTTCAAAAAGTAACTTAAAAAAAGATTTGAACTCAAGACCTCTTATTACATAAAGAAAATTTAAAACCAAGTGATTTAGAGAAAAACACATAGCAATTGTAAAGGAGAAGGATGAGGTGTTGGTGTTATAGCACAAAATGCCACACCTATGCATTTGTTCCATGGCCTACCCCTTTCCCAAAGCTTGCTAGAAATTTTCCCAAGTTGCCTCTCCAAAATCATTTTAAAAACATGCCTTATGAGCATATTCGTGGGTTTCTCTAGTGAAAAACGTGGACATCTGTGACTCTCTTGCGTGCAAACCGCAGATGCCCTCAAAAATCATAAAAAGTAACATAATTTCATGTTTTGAGGAATTTTTTTTGGTTGGGATCATTCCCCAATGTCCCATGCCCATACGCAATGAAATCCAACTCCCCCAACCTCTTGGCGAAGATCTAAACACACCCTTGAGGGATAAGGAAAGGTCAAGTCCCTTGGTGCAAGATTATACTGCCAGTTTATAGCAAGCCTATGTTTCCTATAATCATATGAGAAACACCCCATGTTATCTGGAAACTCCTTTTCCAACATATTGTTTTTATCTATATGGATATAGGGTGTATCCTTATCCCTACTTGGGCCATCCAAGGAAGAGAATAATGGTTGAGTTGATACTTGAGGGATTCTTGGAGGAACCCATACAGTTGGCTTCGAGATAATGTGTTGGCCCTTGGTTATGGAATTACATGAAGATCAAATAAGAAAAGGGAGAATGTGAATTACATGAAAGACATAGAGACTGATACTGGGTCGAAGTGAGAAAAAAGAGCAGAAAAGGCAGAGCGAAGTCCAAGAAACAAATTCGTTGGATGAAGAGATCGAGGATGATAGATCAGAAAGAAAGAAGGATCGTGGAAAACTCAAAAAGCAGAAAAATCCATCATTGGATGCTTTGGAGCACCGCGCGAGAAGGAAGGAAAGACAGGTTGGTGAAGCCCTGAAAATATGGGTCAATTTGACCTAGGGTTTTGGTATCTAGGGTTTTGGACACCTAGGTTTCGACCTAAGGATGTCAGTGAGTGATTGTAATTTATAAATAAGAACCTATATGAGGGAAGAGGGTTAGTTTAGGTTTGAGTTGTTCGATCCAGTTGTTTTTGGTATGAACTTGTGTGAAAGTTCTAAGTGAGAGAAACCTTCTAGTATTATAAGATCTTATTTGGGTGTGAAGGTCAACCCTACAGTGGAGTGTGAGGGAGGGGAGAGAGAAAAAGAGGAGAATGCATATCAAAGAGTGCGGACAAGAACATATGCTTCATCATATATCATAAGCACAGTTACGTGGATGTAGCCCTAGAGAGAGAATGAACCACATATATCTTATATTATGTGTGATTGGTATTTTGTCTGTCATTGATATAATATGATTGTATTACTATTTTAGATCGATAAGTAGATGTTCAAAGTAGATCCTAGGCGATAGTGATATATGAATGTTGTGTTTTTATTGTATTAGATCCATTTGATATTCCCCTAGTTGTATACATATATGTCCTGCAACCCCTGCTACCGGTGAGGCGCATGTGCTTCAAAGGTGTTGTTGAAAGGGATAGTAGTTGGGGCTTGTTGGTGTGCTCTTGGAACTGAACCCTGGGTCTACTTGTTTGCCAAAAAATGGTTCTGTTTCCCGGACCGAGGTCTTCTTGGGGGAATGTCAAGGTAGTTTCCATAAAAGACAGAGAATCAAAAGTGGATAGAGGATCAAAAAAAAGGACTTTGTTGAAGCCCATAACAAGAACCCTAATCTTAGTACAGAGGACTGCTTGGATACATATATCTTTATTGATAGCCATGAGATTTTATTTGGGGGAATCCATCAAGAACTATATGAATGGCTAGCTATATTAGAAGATACCAAGTTCGAAATCAAATCTAGACCACATGTGGTTTGGACCGGTTGATCAAGAAGTTCAAGAGAGTCGATAATGCCATATCATGAACATTAGATCACTGGTTTGATAACACCATTGGAGGATACATCACCGAGTTGTTGTTGACAAAGTAGGGTCATATAGCCAAGGCAGATACTTCTTCAAGGGACCTAGAGGAGAATTTTTACACTTCCTAAAGTTGAAACTCAAGATGCTATTGCATGAAAGAACATCTTGAAGATATATGAGCTCAGGTTTTGTCAGGATCTAGAAAGATAATGTTCAAAGAATTTGGACGGCGGTGACCTGACTAGACATACGGTGGAAAAGAGTTCGAGAGGATTTGTGAACTTATTCAAATAGAACTACGAGAACTTATTCAAATAGAACTACGAGGACAAGGGTTTCTACAATGGAGAAGAGGTAGATCCAATAGACAAGGAGCATTCAGAACCTACTGGTACAAAGGAAGGGAAAGTTGAAGAGCTTGCATGAAGAACTTGAAACTTTAGAATTGTGTAGGCTGCTAGTAAGTTCTATTATCCCTCTGGTGATTGATAATATTAAAAGAAATCGAGTAATCCAAGCCACCCAGGCATCAATACGTCACTAGTATTCCACATACACAGTGAGGGAACCTAGGAAGATCTATGGCGGAGATGAGATGAGACTTCCCATATTTAGGGGAGATGGATATGGAGATCTTGATGAAGCAGTTCCTATGTGAATACATATGGAATATTAAATATCGCGGCAAGCTATCAAAATAACTTGATGGTACCACTCCTAGAGATGTGGCGCATTGAACTAGTACATGTGAAGCTTGTCCAAGGACTTGCATAGCCTAAGCCAATGAATCAGATCAAGAACATGCTAGTTGTAGAATTCAAGAAAACCAAGTCAAAATTAAGTAATGTATCACAGAGTTAAAAGAGATCAAGAAGAAGGTAAATGAACCTGTTTGGGAATTTGATCATAGATTCAAAACCTTAACATGTCGATTCAACTTTTCCAAATCCTAGATGAGTAGAACAAATAATGGTCCATTGTTTCCCTCTTACCACACATAAGAGTTCCTCTTATGCAACAGAAGATTGATTCGCATTATGAGGCATTGGGAATCACCATGAAGCTAGAATCAACCCTATGGAGAATCCATTTCGGTATGAAAGTCCGAGATCTTGAGTCGTGCTTAGTTTGTCTACGTAGGTGAAGATGAGAAGACAAGGGAAAGATAAAAGAGAAGAAATATGGTGTGTGGTTGTGATCAGAAGGCCATGACAAGGGACATTGTCCCCTATTCAATGAATACTTGGCAGACTCTGATCCCTTTGAATCAAGTCACCTTACCTTGCTGCGAGGTATGCAAAATAGACATCACCTTGGTGAGTGCTATTACATGTAAAAGTATGTTCGGAAACCCACAAATTTGTATTGCATGTTGTGTAAGTCCATGGGACATGATGATAGGGATTGTAGGGCTTACAATCACCTACATGAAAATGTCGAGACATATACAAGATTCAGTGATAAAGGCAAAGAAGGATACTACATGGTATAAATCTCACAGGGAGAGAAACTTCAATCCTCATGATCCGATTGAGAGGAAAGAAGGGATGAGGAGGAGGTGAGAGCCCGAGGAAAAATAATCTGTTATAACTGCGCTGCTTGGGACACCTCACAAGGGACTGTCAGAACGCTTGCACTACTTGTAGCTATTGTACTTCGTTTGAACATGTTATAGAATATTGTCATGTCCACACTTGTAAGCCGGAAAGAGACAAAGACCTGTTGAGAACCATAGAGTGCAACGGTGATATATGTTGAAACTTGCGGAGAAGACCCTAGAGTGGTTGTTATCACTAGAGGTGATGTTACGGGAGAAGGCAGTTGATCAAAGAAGAGACCTAAAGACTTCGAGAATCGGAAGATCTGAGAAGACCCAAAACTTTGATGCAAAGAAAGAAAAGAAAAAATATTTGGGGAGAGCGAGAAAAGAGTTCAAAGCAAATCAAGGCTCCTCGTTGAGGACAAAGACCGGAAGTGAGAGAATATGGAATGCCTGGGGCATTTGGGTGAGTCTTCTTCACCAAGAGAAGGAAAGAGGTAAGAAATCTCATGGAATTTCTATATACATGTATTAACTTGATTCAAGATGAAAGCATTGTACAAGAACTACAAATTTAATCATACAATATGATTTAGGAAAGATAGATCACTTATTGAATAGGGAATTACATCAAATCGGTAATAAGAGAAGGACCAATAAGGAATTACATTTGAATGCTCAAATAAGAATTATGGAATAGATTATGTGGTCCCTCGACTTAGGAATCGAGGTCAATGTCATGGCTGAAACTTGGGCAGCGATGGGAAAATGAGGATTGATCTATTCCCCACCTCCCGGGCTTAGGATAATAATCCCGACAAAACTGTCAACCTTTGGATGATTGGAGCATGTCCTTGTGAACATCGACGGAGTAAGAACATTTGAAGATTTTTGAGGTAGTGAGATAGTTGATGATAGTTGTCCTTACGCCACGTTGTTAGGAATTGATTGGGCTTTTCAAGCCATTCCAGCAGTTGATTTGAAGAAGGCGGTATGAATTACAGAAAGAAGTGTATAGGTCATTGCACCTCTGGAGAATGGAATGAAGGTCTGACAATACCTGAGAACCTATGAGAGAAGAGATATATGAACTGGAAACCATATACAAATTAACAACTAGACAATGGGATTACATTAATCCGATTGATAGGAACCTAAAATTTGGAAGAAAGTGATAGCACATGTTCATCATACTTTCGGAAGAAGCATTGGAGAACTGGTAGAACCAGATGTATGCAGTATCTACAAGAAGATGTGCTAGATTAACTAGAGGAGTTCATTGGATGCGGCACAGCGATAAGTAAATTACCCACCTTTGATGGTCTAAATCCTTTAGAAATCTTCTTGTCGGAATTTGAAGAGAAAGTGTACTAATGAAACAAAAATTGTTGGAAATGAATGAGGCCACGAAGAAACCCCAACAATGTGGTGGGGGACACACAAAAACAACACATTGAGGCGGGTACATTGTTGTACCTTCATGACAATGTGATTCACCGGCCGCAGTGGAAGGGTTGTGAGAAGTTGTTACCACCGCAGTCAAAACTGCCGAGGAACCGTAATGAAGCTACAAGCAAGCCTATGAAATGTTCCCTCCAAAACGATTGGGTGCACAAATTCATCCAACACAACTGGACCTACAACACCCACATCAACTGGTACCTTCAAGCGTAGTTGTGCCTCATCACTACAGTTGTAACAACCTTCTTATTTGAAAGTCAATATCCTTAGAAGTAGATCCAAGCATTACAGATTGTGAGAAAAAAAGTATTCTAGGAGGAATCTATCCTTCTTTTGGAACAAGAGAGGATGAATGGAATATGCTTACTCTCAAAGAAACTACAGGTTGTTACAACATCAATGTTGGTGAAGACATTGATCCAAGAAAGGTGAAAATCACAGAAACAAAGGCCAAAGAGATGTGGAAGACATGAGATGAGTTCATTCCATTGGACCAGCCGTCCAAGATTAAGAAGGTCAATATTGGGAGACGAGCAGTCACCCAAAGTTTGCAAATGTTGGAGATTATTGGGATGTTTACACTATTGACAAGAATGCGAGGAGTTATTGCATGTATATCAAGACTTGTTTCCAACCAAATTCCTCATATGAAGGGAATTAAAGGGCCTATGGGAGAAATGAGGATTCCTTTAAAGCCAGATGCAAGACCGGTCAAAGCGGATACCTTACATATTGAACCTAAAATATAAGGGAGAAAGTGAAGATTGATCTCAACAGAATCTTTGGAAGAAGGGATTATAGAACTTGTTGAAGAGTCATAATGGATTAACCCTATGGTGGTTCAATATAAGAAAACAAGAGATCCGGGATATGTGTAGATCTCAGGAAGTTGAATGGTTCTTGTTTGCATGACCCCTTCCTACACCATTCACTGACGAAATGTTAGATAATGTGGGGGAGGCTATGAGGTATATTCTTTTACAGACGATTTTGGGATACCATCAGATCTGGATTCCCAAGGAAATTTTCCGTAAGACCACATTTGAAATAGAATGGGTATCCTACTAATATATGATGATGCCATTTGGATTGAAGAATGCTACAATAATATTCTTCCACAGGGTGGTTGTCGAAGCATTCAAGGAGTTTTGCATAAATTTCTAGAAGCATATTTTGATGATTGGACTGTTTTTAGTTTCTTGAAGAATCATATTGAATGTCTAAGGCTAATGTTGGATAAATGAAGGCGGTGTCAAGTACCTTAAACTTGAGAAGAAATGAATCTTATTTTCACCATTTAGAGTGTTGTTAGGTCATATTGTATGCAATAAAGGGTTGTTGGTAGATCCATCAAATTTCCCATTATAGTTGATCTACCCCTCTACACTTGATCCAAGCGGTTAGCATTGTGTTTGGACACGGGATACTACAGGAAGTTAATTAATGGATATCCTCATATCAAAACACCTATGGAGAAACCTTTCAAAAGGGATTGTCAATTTAGTTGGATAGAATAATGCCAACAAATCTTTGACACATTAAAGCAGAAAATGGATTCGCACCTAATACGGTTTCCTAGATTGGACGAGGGAGTTTCATGTAGATAATGACGTGTCTTCCATTTCTTTTAGGAGAAGTGTTAGAAAAACCCGGTGAAGGCGATATTGACCACCCATTAGATTTTCTGCGAGGGAAAAAAACCCGGTGAAGGCGATATTGACCACCCATTAGATTTTTCTAGCAGGAAGCTATCAACTGTTGAGATTAAATACACCACCACTGAGCGAGAAGGGTTAGCCATGGTGTATGTGTTGTAGAAATTTTGCCACTACTTTTTGGGAGGACACTTTAAAATGTTTATTGATCACTCAATGCTGAAATACCTAGTCAACAAGCAAGTTTTGGGGGGAAGGATATGCATATGGCTTCTACTATTCCAGGAATATCACTTTGAGATTGTAGTTAAGCCAGGAAGAATGAACAAAGGTCCTGATCACTTGTCAAGGTTGGAACATGGCAAAGAGTCGACCGGTTTGGAGGATGCACTACTAGATGCATAGTTACTAGCCATTAGAAAGGTCGATGACCACTTCACAGAGATAGTCAATTTCCTATCAACAGGAATGGCACCTAGTGCGTATACAATTCCTCAGAAGAAACAACTAGTAGTGTGTGTTGCAGACTTCTCACTTATAGTTGGACATCTATACAAGATGCGACCTGGTGAGATATTAATAATATGTGTTATGGAGGCAGAGCGACCACTGATCCTCATAGAAGCTCATGAAGGCATCACATGAGGATACTATGCAGGAAAAGAAACTACATGGAAGGTTCTTAGAGCTGGACTTTGGTGGCCTACCTTACACAGAGATGCTAAAGACTATTCCAAAGCCTGCGACGTATGCCAAAGAGTGGGGAAACCATCCAGAAGAGATGAAATTCCATTAGCACCACATCTGACCCTACAACCATTCGATAAATGGGCCATTGACTTCGTTGGACCTATAAACCAACCAGGAAAGTGTATGAGAGCAAGGTACATAATTAAAGAAACAAAGTACTTGACCAGATGGGTCGAAGCAAGAGAAGTCAAGGATTGTAGTGAAACTACAGTCGCACGCTTCATATTTGATGACATCATAACCAGGTTTGGATGCCCAAAGATCCTTATGAGTGATCAAGGCACACATTTCATAAATAAGACAGTTGAATCCCTTATTGAAGAATTTGCAGTCCACCATCAGAAGAGCACACCGTACCATCCACACGAAAATGGGACAGTTGAAGCATTCAACAAGTTTTTGGAGACAACACTAACCAAGATTTGCAGTGTGAAAGGGATGACTGGGATTTAAGAGTACCAGCAGTATTATAGGCCTATAGAACCACTTGCAAGAAACTGACAATGCAAACACCTTTTAAGTTGGTATATGGTCTTGAAGTTTTTGTTCCAATGGAATATTTTGTGCCAAGCTTAAGAATTGATGCCTTTATAGATATGGATGACACTAGTGTTGTTCACGAGAGGCTTGCATAGTTGGTCGAATTGGAAGAAGACATATTTTTTGCAGGATTTCATCAGCAGGTACAGAAGAAAAGAGAGAAGGCCTATCATGACAGGCACATCAAGAAGAAGGCATTTAAACAAGGTGATCTAGTACTGATATATGACAGTAAGTTCATAAAACATCTTGGGAAGTTAAGAACGCATTGGATAGGACCATATGAAATCTCCTATGTTACATAAAGAGGATATGCGCAATTGAAGACTCTAAATGGAGACTGGAAGGAAGGATTAGCGAATGGGAGCCGGTTGAAATTGTACTCTGACAACCAGTTGCCCCGCAACTCTCAGTAAATGCAAGAGGAAAAGGGTCTAGGTACCAGGTGTAGTTGAAACTAGGTACTAGCCACAGAAAAGATAGTCTGCACAAGGAAGGAGAGGAGGCATCGAACAGAAAGAAAAGGTTGCACTGCACAGTCTAAAGTCAAACTAAAACCATAAGATGAGACCTGAAGTGCCTTAGGACGAGTCACAGGTGAGTGTTGGGGGCCTATTGGCCCTTGGTTATGGAAGTACGTGAATATCAAGGAAGAAAAGGGAGAATGAAAACTGCGTGGAAGACACAGTAACCGATACTGGGTTGAACTAAGAAAAAAGAGAAGAAAAGGTGGAGCGAAGTCCGAGAAAGAAATTCGTTGGACGAAGAGATCGAGGATGAAAGATCAAAAAGAAAGAAGGATCATGGACAACTCAAAAAGTGGAAAAAGCCATCGTTGGATGATTTGGAGCATCGCTCGAGAAGGAAGGAAAGACATGCTAGTGAAGCCCTGAAAATATGGGTCAAGTTGACCTAGGGTTTTATACACCTAGGGTTTTGGTGTCTAGGGTTTTGGACACCTAGGTTTCGACCTAAGCATGTCGGTGAGTGATTGTAATGTATAAATAAGAACCTATATGAGGGAAGAGAGTTAGTTCATGTTTGATTTGTTCGATCTAGTTGTTGTTGGTATGCAATTGTGTGAGAGAAGTGCTAAGTGAGAGAGCCTTATGGTATTGTAAGATCTTCAACTGGGTGCGAAGGTCAACCCTGCAATTGGGTGCACAGGGAGGGGAGAGAATGAGAGGAGAAGAGAGAATATCTGCTAGCTAAGAGTGCAGACAAGAACTATATGCTTCATCCTAATATATTATAAAGCACAATTATGTGGACGTAGCCCTAGAGAGAGGGTGAACCATGTATATCTTGTGTTATTTGTGATTGGTATTTTGTCTCTGTCATTAATATACTGTGATTGCATTACTATTTTATATATGATAAGTAGATGTGCAGAGTAGATCCTAGCTGATAAGTGATATATGAATGTTGTGTTGTTATTGTATTAGATCCACTTGATATTCCCCTTGGTTGTAGACATCGCTGTCCTGCAACCCCCCCATAAATATTTCGGGTGAGACTGCATCTGCTTCGCAGGTGTTGCCAAAAGGGCCAGTAGTTAGGGCTTGTTGGTGCGCTCTTGGATCTGAACCCTAGGTCTGCCCCTGTGCCAACACAATGCCAAAGGCGAGACATGATTGTAACTTACCTTTTTGATTTGGTGTTAATAGAAGAGTTTGTTTTCCCTCATATCATGTGTTCATTGTATGTATTTTCTTATTAAGTTTATTTTGAATATGATATATGACATGTATAATTTTTTATCGTGTAACTACCTGCATAGAAGCTCTTGGATTGTGTCCATTATGTAAGTTATTTCCAACAAAGGATCTGGAGTTTTTTTAGAGCAAGGAGTGGGATTGGCATCAAACGGGAGACTTAAGGTGCACCCTTTCTCCCTCTTCCTTCCCTAACTTCTCCTTGTAAAGTAGTTAGTATTTCAAGTTTTGTGTGCTTTTTGTGGAAGGAAGACCTCTATATTATTCATACAGTCTTGATATGTTGTGATTCTGACCCAAAATCACGAGGGAAAAATCCTGTCAATATAATTGATGACCATACTAGGGATTCTCCTAGTTTGGGTCAGTATTTTAGGATCTCTTACTTGCTTTCCTTATCATTTTTTGTGTAGTTTCAAGGTCTTTTACAGAGTCTTTATACTCTCAAGAATTGTTACCAAGTCTTGAAGCCCTCTTTCTGGGAGGGGATTTTTATTTTTTCTAAATTTACCTAGACATCTGCGAGTTGTTTTTCTGTAGCATGCATACATCCACAAGTTGCATCTCTAAATCCCGTGTATATCCACAAGTTGCACTGCTAATAGTCACAGATCTGTATGAATTTGGAATTTTTTAAAAACTTCCTCCTTATTTCTAGGTTTTGTTTTTTAATTTCTGAGTTGTTTGGGTTGTCTTGAGTCTCTGATTAGATTTTTCTTTGTTAAAATCTGAAATTGTATAATATAGAGGAAGAAAAATATCTTTCTTGAGTTATTTTGTATAAGTTTTGTCTGGTTGATTGGAAGATCGACCTTGTTTTTATGAACATCCAGACTCACTGAGTTTTCATTGGTTCCTTGGATGAACACTTTATGTCTCTTTACCTTCTTTGCCTTGTTTCAAAAAGAATAAATTGCATTCCTTTATTTTCTTTTCTTTTGTAAATGAAAAAAAACAAAAAAAATGCACTTGTTTGTTTGCTTCTCATTTCTTGAACCATTGCCTTCCATATTTGCAAGAATAGAGGTACTTATTTAGCATTCGGGTAGTTGCATTGTATCATGCTTTGGTAGTGGTAGCCTTTCATTAAAAAATAAAAGAATCCAGTATTACATTTTTTTCATTCTTGTGTGCATTTGTTTTCGAAAAGAGAATTGTAAAGTGCATCTCAAGGTGTCTTAAATCTTCTGCACTCAAAATTTTTGTTTTCATCTAAAAAGAAAATAATTTGCTTTATAAGCGTAGTTGCATCCATTTTCATTTTAAGAAACTACATTGTGTTCTTATATTGCATTTAATTTTGGAGTCAGTATGAACATCACAAAAGTTTCATCTGCACCCTTTCTAAGTAAAGAAAAACCCATTAAAATGAACACGTAACTAAAATATATTAGAAAAAAATATTTTTCTAGGGTGAACAAACAAGTTTAGGCTAGGGCCTTAGTGTAGGTTGGAGAGTACATTTCTCCAAGGCCACTAAAAAAACATAAGTGTCTAAGATAGGGAGTGTAGAATCCAGTTGTCATATAAGTTGGTCCGAACTCTCCTCTAACACAGAAATTAAACATGAGGTCCTCTAAGGTATAGCCAAGGAGATTCCCCTCCAAAGCTAGACAGAGTGTAGTGGATAGATCGTATATTGGGGGTTTTTGATGAAGTGGCACAGACTCATTTGGTGCCAGTCCTATGCAAATTTTGAACCTTGTTAAAGTCTTCCTGAAGTGATACTATCTCTCTTGGAGTTAGTCCTCTAGAACTTCAAATCTAGTTTGAGATTTTTTGAAGTGACACTGGCCCTTTTGTAGAAATCCTCTAGAAGAGATTTGGGCTTAGTTACCCTACCCATACATTCGATCTTGACTGTCGAATATACCTGTCGGGCATTGAATGTGAGCTAGTAACCTTAGTTTCTTCTCCTAGGTATATCACAAGGTGACTACAAGGGTTTGTTGTAGTACCTGGGGAAGATTTTGTATCACACACTTCAGTACTGTTGGAGGGTGCCTTGTGAAGCGCGGGTACTTGCACCGGATAAGGATGATCTGTGGAGGTTAAGATAATTTCTTCTCATACATTTGTGCATTGGTCCATGAGACTTAATAAACCCGTGCCTTTATCTGGAAGGGCCCAATCCCACTTTGTTGTTATTATGGTCCCAAGACCTAATCCACTTGAGTTAGAATATTGACAAAGTTGTTTGTGTTTATCTTGTCTTTTAGGGATTTGTAGTGGTGTGTTTGGTGAACGTAGTTCAAATTTAGGAAGGAGAGTCGATTGTCACGAAGATCTAATCGCTCAAATTTTCCAACCTACCGGCCCAAATATCAAGGAGAATTCAAGGCCTTCCTTATGATGAAGAGGTTAGGAATAATTCTCTTGCACCCCCACAAATTTTTTGGCTTGATCAATTCGGCACTTTCGTACCGACCGGTCAAACCGAGATCGTAAATATTGATCCTACAAAAGTCAATTCTTTAGAACTAGAGGAGGTAACCATTGATGACCTTGGAAGTGGGGATCTCTCTACACACTTTAATCCTCTGTTACTTGGTAATTTTCCATTTCCAGTTGTATAAGTCCCACCTCCCAGATCAGACTTCACTGATAGTTACCTCGACGATAATTACTGGGGGGATATTTCCTCCTGGTATGTCGACTCAAAAAAAAAATATGGTTCAATCACTTTCGTTGTGACAACCAACAACATTTCCTTTTCGGTTGTTGGTCCCATTCGAGTCTCAAGTGCAGCTACACCTCTTTCATCTACAATGAATGCTTTCTCTTACAAATTGTCAATGATGGACACGCTTAATGCATTGGCTAGTTCTCATCCAATGTCCTAGTATTCGAATGTTGGTATGGGGAGCACTCCATCTCCTTACTAAACCATGTCTTTGGGTGGAGGACACATTCCTCCGTCAGCCCCATTCATCAGAAGTAGACTTGTCCAATATTCTGGACCTAACCCCGCATGGGGCTAGGGCACCTCCATGGGAAGTGGACCTCAATATGCTAGTATGTCATCTACGTTGACCCCATTCACACTTTACGGTGGGTTCGGGAACAACCCTTTCACTGAATATGTAGTGACAACATGGGGAAACCCCTTCCTAGGTCAGTATTCCCCCTCGAAATGACCTTTTTCTTCACTAGGGGCACCTTTATGGATTAAACCTCTCCAAGGCCAGTGGAATCCCTCTCAAGGGATGTTGCAAGGGGGAAACCCCTTTTTCGGTTAGTGTACCCCCATGCCAAGATTTTTTCTTATGCATGGGGGGTTCGTTGGGGGAAACCTTGATTCTTACTTTGGGAATCAGATGGGTGGAGGTGTTCCTCCATTTAACCAGTTCCAAAAATACTTCATCCCAAGCTCTGGTTCAATAGCAAACTCATTTGCGTACCCTGGTTCCAGTTACAACCCTGGACCTTATTTTTAGGATGCTTATCAGTCAATGATGCAACCTAGGTTATCATTTTTGGAAATGTTACATTTTCCATATTTATCCAAGTTGATAAATGATCCCATTCATCATGACCATAGTTTTCCTACGGTCCCAACTAAAATACCTTCGGACATTCCAAAATTCGAAGGGAAAAGTGGTGAGGATTAGTAGGACCATGTTACTACTTTCCACTTATGGTGTTCGTCCAACTCGCTCAATCACGATTCAATTAGATTGCATTTTTTCTAGGGTACTCTTACTGGAGGCTCTTCCAAATGGTATATTTAACTTTAGAGGGAAAGTACTCGAATTTCAGGGACCTAGCCATGGTTTCGTAAATAATTTCCAACTCCTTTTCCGATTTAATGTTGGGACAAAATTACTAGCTAATTTTGAGCAAGTCAATGCCACGCACATTTTTTATCACATTCAGGAATGGAGGAGAAGGAAGAGTCTGATTAAGGCTACGGTCCCACCATATTTCCTCCTTGAATGGTTCTTGAAATATCTACTCCCTTATATTTCGAAAGACGTTACAACTTTCGGAGTGTTTTCATAGGAACAAGCAATCTTTCGACCACAACAATTAGAGATTATATACTCTCAGTCAGGAATTCTCTATGAGATTATGCTGAATGCACCACGATATACTCTCGACTTGGCAAAGCCAAAGTCAAACCCACATGCCGATGGTATAGTGGGTTATTCCCAAATGATATTCACAAACTTGGTCAGTAGCTGGATGCAAAAAAATTCTATTCAGCAACCTGCAGTCGATACAGCCTATGGCTTGAGCACCCCCGCCACCCAGTATTCCGATGTACATTTTGTGAAAATGAAGACTTCGAAGGGTCCTCAACAACCCAGAGAGAAGAAGAAAGGAAAGTGTAAGAAAGGTGGTGGGGGAAACAATAAAAAGTTAGATAAGGATGATGAGGGGGGCCAAGGATGAGAAAAGGAAGGTGAAGGATGAGATAAGGATGATGAGGGGGCCAATGATCACCTTACACATTAGTGCCCACAAATGGAGAAATCCCAACATATTATAAAGTTGAATCAACAACAACAACCTGTTTTGTTGAAAAACCCTTTCCCACAAGGGTATAATATGCAAGATGTTTCTTCCAACTTCAACCCATAAGGGGGAGATTTAAGTCCTCCCCCCTCTGATGCATATAAAGGAGTAGTAAACATTCTTAGCCATTCAACGCTAAAATATTTATATTTTTTTACAAGGTCTCAAAATTATGATAATCCAGAGTCAACTAAGAAGGGTAAGAAAACTTTAGAGGATCAGGCCCCTCTCCACATAGAGAATCTTGATAAAGAGACAACATTGCACATACCTATGGGTGTTTACAAAAGGACAATGCATAACCCCAATGCAAGAGTCACTCCCAATTATTCAATTATTAAGGATTTGGCTTAGACTCCATGTGCAATGTCTACTTTGGAGGTGATCCAAAGTTTCCCCTCGCAATGCAATGTGTTGTTGTCTGGAATAGGAGGTGCAGATTCTTCTAGTCAACTTGTAATGAAGTTTTATGTTACCGATGTGAGGAAACGCCTTCCATATCATGTAACTTTTCATATTGGTGTTGTTTGTGACAATCTCTTAGTTAAGAGAATCGTCATTGATAAAGGTGCTTCAACTTGTGCAATGTATTTTTCATGTTGGAAATATATCAGTTCTCCTAAGCTCACCCCCTCTCCTAAACTCTTGATTTCCTTTGATGGATGTTCATTTCGACCACATGGTATGATTCCTTTGTGTCTAGTTACATCAAGGGGAAATTTTTTTTGAGTAGAGGTTGAATTAGTCGATTCACCACTTGACTATAATCTCTTGTTAGGAAAAAGTTAGACATATGCCATAACATTTGTTGTCTCGACAATATTTCGGATCATATGTTTTCCCCATGAGGTAAGAATCGTGACCATCGATCAGGTTCCCTCCACCCTTTCGGACGTAGCAGCTAACCCTGGGACTACCGTCCCTTGGATTTAAAACTCTCAGTAGACCACCGAGAGCATCGGTTGTGGGATGTACCCTTCTCTTATGGGATCTTTTGAATCTCCCACACTGATTTTTTTATGTTCACGCCACTCCAGTTAATAGGGTCACTTAGTTTAGAGCGTCGTATATGCAGGACCCATGGACCCTTCCCTCACCGTCTAGTATGGTTGAAGGTCAAGTTCATACCAGGATGGACAAACCCTTGTCTACAACTAAAGTAGCTTATCAAGCCATTCAGCAGGCCATAGAAGACCTAGATCAAAATCCAGTGATCATCGAGGAGGATGATCTCTTTCCTGAGCTTATTTGGGATCAAAACTATTCAATCTCCCAAGATTGTTTATATACCATCTTTCCTTTGGATGAAGCAATCATCAAGGCAATGGTCAGAGCTGAAAGTCCATGGGGGGATTTGCATCATAGATCATATTTCCTCCCTGAACTCAGTCGAATAGAGAGTGGAGAGTTCAAGTCATCGATTGTTGGAAGTGTTGATGGGGTATTCAATCCCTTGGTTGCACATGGTGTCTATGCCAAAGGAAACATGGCTAATATATCGAAGACGATACCAGTCAACATTTCTAAGAATCCTAAAATTGTCGAAAAAGTATTTATCGAAGAATAATTCTTGTAGGACGAGATCGCTCAACATATGACACTCTTTAAGGAGTTTTGATATGTCTTTGCATTGTCTTATGAGGAAATTCTTGGCATTGGTCCTTGAATAGTTCAACACGAAATTCAAACCTATGAAAATGCAAATCTAGTTCGACAAAAGATGAGACCTATGAACCCAAGAAAGGAAGTGACAATAAAACCATAAGTGGAAACGATGCTTAATGCAAGCTTTATCTACCCATTTCCTCTGATGGAATGGGTCTCCAACCCTGTTCATGTTGATAAGAAGAAAGGTACAATCCATGTTTGCATGGGTTTTAGGGACTTGAATAAGGCTTGTCCTAAAGATAACTTCCTAACACTATTCATTGATCATATATTGGATGAGTGTGCGGGAAGTGAAATATTCTTGTTTATGGATGGTTTTTTCGGCTACAACCAAATTGAAATTTGTCTATAAGAACAACACAAAATGACCTTCATATGTCCCTGGGGTACTTTCGCTTACAATAAAATGTCGTTTGGTCTTAAAAATGTTGGTGCAACATTCCAACGGGCCATGATGTTTGATTTTCATTACTTGAAGCATAGAGTGGAGTCATACTTAGATGATCTCATAGCTCACTCGTGCAATAGGGCCCAACATCTCTTACACCTCCTCTTAGTTTTTGAACGATGTTGTTTCTATAGGATCCGATTGAATCCACACAAGTATGTTTTTTTTTTACCTCTGGTCATCCTTTGTGATTCATCATTTTGATAAAAGGGGTCATGTTTGACCCCTTGAAGGTTGAGGCAATAAGTAAATTTCCTCCCCCATGTACAATCAAACAACTTCAAAGCCTACAAGGAAAGACAAATTTCCTCAAGTGTTTTGTGTTGAACAGTGCTAACATAACAAAAGGATTTATGTGTCTTTTGAAGAAAGGGGTTCCATTCTATTGGGATGAATCCAAAAAAAATTCCTTTGATGCATTAAATAAAGAATTGGTTTTGACTCCTTTGTTGAGTCCCCTTAATTACAATCGATACTTCTTGTTGTATTTGATAGGATTTGAGTCTTCAATTGGCATGGTTCTAGTTCAGGAGGATGATGAGCTACATGAGAATGTCATCTACTACTTGATCCGTGCTCTCACTGGTCATGAACTTAATTATTTGCATGTTGAGAAACTGGCATTGGCAACTTTCCATGTTATCGAGTGTCTTCAACATTATATTCTATTACATAAGACAATCGTCAATGCGGTTGTCTATCCATTTCAATATGTTTTGACTAGAATAATTATTGGAGGGAAGTACAACAAGTGTATTATTGTTCTTCAAGAGTTCGATTTGGATTTTGTGTTAGCGAAATATAATAAATATGTGGTCTTTTTTGAGTTGATGTCAGAGTTCCGAGTGGAGAATGAGGAAAGCAAGACAATAGACTCATTTCCGGATGAGAATATTTTCCTCGTCTCTTCATCTGACCCATGGTATGGGGATATCCTTATATATCTCTAGACTCTGAAGTTCCCTCTGAACTATTCACGATATGAGTGATGACGAGTTCGTCACATGGATAAAAACTACCTCATCATCACTGAAATGTTGTATCGGTGTGGGGTGGACTTGATTCTTTATCATTTTTTTACTTTTGAAGAAGCAGAGGTTGTTTTGAATGACTGCAATAGTGGAGCATGTGGTGGTCACCTATCTAGGTTGGAAACAACCCAAAATATTTTGAGCATCAAGTACTTTTGGCCCACAATATTCAAATATTGTATCGAAGTAGAAAATAAGTGTCACCCGTATCAAATATTCTCTAAGAAAATGCGCACACATCCTGCTCCCATATTTCCTTTCATTACTATTGGCCCCTTCACCAAGTGGGGGGGTATATTTCATGACACACCATTCGGCTTCAGCTAGGGGGAATCGTTACATTATTGTGGTTGTAGAATACTTTACTAAGTGGGTTGATTGCATGCCGACATTTTCTAATGACAGATAAAGTGCAACACTCTTTATATTTAATTAGGTCATAGCTAGGTTCAAGGTTCTGAGAGAGATTGTCATCGACCACAATAGTCACTTTCAAAATTGCATGATGTCGGAGCTAGCATCAAAACTAGTATTTAGGTAGGAGCATTCATCCCCTACTATCCCCAAGCTAAATATCAAGTTGAATCCATTAACAAGTAATTACAAACGATACTAAGAAGAACATTTAATTCAAATCAAACGAACTAGCACTTGATGCTATACCTAGCCTTGCGGGCTTACCATACCTCAGTAAAATATTCTAATGGTTTCTCTCCTTTCCAACTCATCCATAGAGTGGAAGAATTTTTGTCAATTGAATTTGAGGTTCCTTCACTTAAAATAGAAATTGAGCTCCTTCCTAACACGACTCAACTCGATGAACGCTTAGTTTATCTTGAACATCTTGACAAGCAACATCGATATGCAACTTTAGCAAATGAAGTGCACAAGAAGCACATCAAGTCTCAATATGATAAATTCATTCGTCCTAAGGATTTTTATGAGGGAGACCTTGTGTTGGTATATGACCAAGACAAGGATTCCCTGGGGGCAGGAAAATTTAACCCTATGTGGTATAACCCTTATGTTGTACGATGGGTTTTAGAAAAAGAATCTTACGAGCTTGAATAATATGAAGGTAATGTGTTGTTAAAGCCCATAAATGGGCTCTATATCAAGAAGTACCATGTTTGAGCCCTTGGGATTAAGCATTAGCAAGTTTTTAAATATTTCTTATTTTGTATATATATTTGTTTATAATTTTTCTTAGTCCTTTTGTTGCATTAGTGATTGGTGTGCTTTTGTTGTGTGGTAGATTCTTGAGGAGTCGTTGATCCACTTCAGATTCATGGATGGTGTTAGCCACCATACTTGACACTTAGCATTTTTTTCTTGGGTGATTTATTTTCCTTCTAGTCAGCTAGTGTCTGTTGGAGGTGTGTGTCTTGGGGAAACAACTAACAATGTTGTCGAGTATAGCGTAGACATTGAGATTTTGTGAGATGCATTTTCATGCGGCATTAATCTCCTCCAAGTGTTTATTGATTTGCAATTGGTTGTCTCATAGTTAAATGGCATGTATCGAGTACGTGATCTGGTGTTGTTACGGTTCTTACTTAGGGTACATCTTATGGAGTGTTCATTTGATCTTATTACTTATGAACATGTTCCTAGAAGAGATAATGAATTAGTTGATGCCTATGCTACTTATGTTTTAGATTGGCATTTATATTATCAGTAAAATAAACACACACAATCACATGTAAATATTAACATTTGCAAGTAAAATACAAAATGTATATAACTCACAAATATATATATATATATATATATCAAAATGAGATTCAACAAGTACAAAATATGGCCCCCCTAGCCCCCAAAGGTCATATAATGTTATACAAGTACAAAAATAGTGCTATGAACACATAATATGCCTAGGTCTTAGGCCAGTGCACCCTATCATAACAAACAATGGTGTTTGCCAAACCCTGGAACAGTCTAACCCATGGTATGGGTACCCCATGACATGACGTTGCATTCCTATGGGGAGGTCATCAATGGTATCCATAGGAACTGTTGGTGCAATTATATGTTCTATATATTTCAACTATTTAATATGTCAATCTAGTTTCATAATCAATAGATTTGATGCACTATATGTGCCGATAATAGATAAGTTCCTATGTATGATGAGTATATCCTACATAAGAAACACTCCAAAACCAATACGTTGTTTCACAATCTTCAAACAATATTATTCACACARTTTAAAAAATAGAAAGAAAAAAGCATAAACAAAATATCAATAAACATGTGATGTAAAAGATCTTTCTCACGTAATGAATCTGTTCATTTACAGGCTCATGAAAGGGAAAGATGAACTTTTACTATGTTTCCTATAGCAACTAGTTTAACAACAATTTGTAACTAACACTCTACACACTCTTAAAAGAAAGATCAATCAATCCTAGAAGAAATACTAGGTGTAGTAAGATACTCCATTATAGGTTCATGTAGGGTGAGAGATGGAGATCTTGACTATTCCTATATTTGCAAGATATAACCTAATCAATTCTTGAAGAAACTCTAGGTGTAGTGAGATACTCCATTATAGGTTCATGTAGGGTGAGAGATGGAGATCTTAATTGTCCCTATATTTGTAAAATAGAAACAAACATAAAAGCATTCCATCTAACAAATGATTATCCACACACACACACAAGACTACAAAATATTTATTCATAAATATATGTTGCATTCAGAAATCTATATTGCACTCTAGAAATGCTCACTCACTCAAAATTACCACACATCTATATGTAGGACAACTGAGAGGGGGGGGGTGAATCAGTTGTTACCGTGCTTAAACAATTATGCTTCTTTTAAACTCTTTGCCGAGACACTAAATGATAATCACAATAATGCAGGGAAGTAGACAATGGCAAATTCAGCATCAGTCACACATATGAGAAACATAGAGACAGATATTTCTTGAGGAAACCCATACAGGGTAAAAACCTCTT
>SNQJ01S0033918.1:88656-103814 GCA_010110895.2 Picea sitchensis
CCCAGGATTAATGACGAAGTTCAGAGGATCCTACATTTCTCGGATCATACAAAGACTGGTGATTGGTACCTGTACCAAAATCACACCGAGATCAGAGTCTATGGGTGCGATTTGGCCCCATATAAACTGCCCAAATAATTACCTGTCAGAATTTTTGCTCTAGAATACGTAAGGCATATGATAAACTCGGATGATATTCACTTTGTGTCTTTAAAGAAAAAGAAACAGCTCAGAATCAAAGGGCAGATTGGGTCTTTCATCTACAACAGTCGAGGTGTCGGGGAGGAAGTAGACATTCTATTGAAGGAAATGAAATTCTCCATGAGTTTCACATGGCACTACGATCCGTGCGGGATCATTTCAGAGATGAGGATAAAAAACAAGAATATCCCGTATGTCCACGAATCTAGGCCCGAGGTAGAGAAATTTGCAAACTAGACAGGATGGGAACCAAACACTTTGGTTGAAACAGAACAAAAGGACCCCCTGGTCACTGTATCACAGATAACCACACCACGGGCTCCAAAGGAGAAAAGGCCTAGGCAGGATTTGTCACCTCCTGTCACTGAAGTGTCATTAGAAGAATTCTGACTGCATACCAAGAGGCCAAAAACCAGTCCATCTCCTGACCCGGCTGGAGAAAAGGAAATTCCATCCACTACAGTGATAGAGGTTGATCGATCGCTCCTCAACACAAGTAGAAAGCAGATTATAACCATTGTGTTACCAAAGAAGACTATAGATACTCCACCAATCAACCAGCTAGGCAAAACAGGACCAAAGCTAAGTATTTTTGAGAAATACGATATGATCAAGAAAAAGAATCAGACTCTGACCAGCAGCACATACGCCCAACTCTAGAAGCAGACGTCATCTGCACAACACAGGCTGCTATCGACTTTCAACACAGAGAAGGGAAGAATGCACATGGCATTCCTCCAAGCACAGGTACCAGACCCTAAGGTAATCACCGATTACAAAAGGGCCACTTTTGAATTCCAGACTAAGGACGTGCATCTAGCTGATCAAATGGATCTACACAGGCAGACGGGAGAAATGGTTTTCTCCAAGCTGGCACATGCTTCCACTACTGCCTCCAGGTTACAAGTGTCTCTGAACAACGTCCAGACACAGTTGAAGCTGGAGAAAATATCATCATTTTCCAAGGATAACAGGATCAAGATGCTGGAGGAACTGGTCCTCAAGATCGGGTATGATCCCTTGAATGTGAAAGCAGTCGAGGAGATGATCAAGAAGAAAAATGCATACATAGAATCTTTGAGGAAACAATTGAAGCTACCACCAACAGTAGACTCACAGGCAAAGGAAATAACAGAGATAGAAGGAGAAAAAGATGAGATGCTTAAGTTAATCATGGAGAAGAATGCACAACTGAAGGAAATGGAAGTTCAGATGGAGAAGCTAGTGAAAGAGAAAGAATAGTTGAAACCCATGGAAGTCATTCCATTGAGTGCAGTTCCACTCTCAGGAGTGAGCACAACATCACTAGTAGAAGTACCATCGGCGAATCCATTGATGTCTCTGGAAAAGACGGTTGAATTGGCCAAATCTATGGAAGAGATGAACCTGCAGGAGACAGAGATTAGCAGGCTCAAAAAGGAGATTGAGAACCTTCGGGAACTCAAATCTTCTTATCAAACCAGTTTCTCCAAGAAAAAATAGGTGTCAGACCAACTCAAACAAGAGTTGCAACAGCGTTGGAAGCAAACAATGGTAGGTAAAACACTAGCCGAAGTCAAAGAAAGTGTCTGGACAGACATCACCAAGTCTATGAACAAAATATGGCCAATGATACAGATTATGTTTGAGAAAAATGAATTGGTGCAGAGAAGTAAACAAGCCATCAAGAATATCAGATCAGAACTGGGAGAGATGCCCACACAGGCTAATGAAATCATCAAATTCTTGAATTCTAAAACCAGAGAGGAGCTGGAAGAGCTGAGAATTGAGGATAGAACAGAGACCATCCTTGAGGTCAAAAGAGTCTTGAACAAGAGAGGATTGATGCTACATCTAGAAGAAAAGGTTCAGGCCATGGACCTAGGGGTACAAAGGTTTTTCAGCAAGATTGAGGCTCTACAGAAGAAAGGTCTTCCTGGTCTGAAGGTGATAAACAACAAATTGATGACACTCCCAGACAACAAAAAGAGATTGGCCGATGTGGCTAAGGATAGTTCGAAGTTTTCAAGAACTCAAGGAAGCATCACTGGCAAGGCATTCCTAGATGCACTTCAGTTGGACATCATCATTTAGCATGAGATCCGGTACATCTTTATCACCAAGCCTACTTTCTCCAAGTACACAGAAATGGCTGAAGTCTACCAAAGGCTACTCAAAGTCAGTGTTCCCAATCATCTTCGATGGGAAGAGATTTGTGACCTGATCGAGTAATAGATGAGTTTTCCCAGCCCAGTCAGCTATCCATTCAGATGAGGTCGTGCAGAGGCCTCACCAACGGATCACCCAGAAAACAGCATGTAGTTGCGACACATCATCAAACAATTCCTAGATTTATATAATTTGTTAAGTTAGTTAGGCTAAAAATAGATTTACCACGTCCTGATCTTTAATGACAGGATCGTTTGTAATTTTGGGTTATAAATACTTCAATTTTCGAAGTATTGAGGGTTGATATTTAAGCTCTGTGAGCTATCAGACTGTAATATTTTTCAAGAGATCTTCCATTAATACAAAGAGGCATTTTTACAGGATTCTTGTGTGTATCATTGGTGATGTTTTTCTTTCTAAGTTTAATGTTATTCTCGCTTAGTTATCACACTGTTTTCTAAATCTAATCTTTGAAAGTAATGAATGTTGTAGGATTTATATTTGTATACCATGTTTCTCACTTTGAAAGATTTTAGTGTTTCATCTTCTGATTTTATGATAAAGAATTTTTTAACTGCTTCTTTGTTGTAATTGACATTCTCACCTTTTCTACTATTTCCTCATTTATGCTGCTAAAAGAATCCAACGATTACATTAGCTCGCCCTGTGAAAGGTTCCTTTGTTTTTTGGTTTAGATTTTTATTTTCATGGTACAGACCCCATAGCCCAATGGATGTGTAAACTATCTCAGCCAACCCGACAAACACTACAAAAACAAAACCAACATATTTTATTTACCTAGCCTAATATTTTAAATTTGAAACATATCTAAATCATATAGAGAGATCCCTCTCTGAAGTTGGTAGGGCTAGATCCCAACTTCGAAGTGGTTGGATAAAGTTACCTCTCGTAGATTTCTTCTTTCCTGACAACCTCTAGGAAATTTACAGGGCGTTAACAATACCCAACTTGGTGTGCAAGGTATGGAAATTATTTGTGAACTCTAGCACTGTTTGGCCCCTCTCTTGTCATAGTGTGGTCCATCTCATGTACTAGTTGTCATAGTTACCAATAGGGTAATATTTTTCCTTGACCGCATCAACAAAAAAACCCCAAGTGGGCTCGACCCCATATATTCCAAGCTTTTCCATGGAACTTTTCTCCCAGTAAGTTTCCCAGCAATGTTTGACATGGGGGAGAGCATTAAGGAGTGCGAAGGTGATCTTTTCCCTGATCTTTTCTATGAGATTTAACCATTTTTCTAAGGCATATGCATCTATTTGACCTTAAAATATGGGAATATAAAAGTTAACTTGTACCTTAAAAGGAGAGGTGCCACCAAAGTGGCCACTTGATGAAGACGTGCATGATGTTATCGACAAACATTGAAGGATGTGGGAAAAATTATCCATCATTTCGTCCCTCTGTCACGTGACATCTTGCTTAAGCAATAGATTAATAGAATCTTATTCTCTATCGCTTTTATTTTATTTTTCCATGGAGGATTTCTTTGGCGTGCGAGAGCAATTGTCCTCGAGATCCAACTTGCTATACTTGGACCTCGTCGGGGACATGTACTGAAAAAATGATCAAGAGAAGCTGACTCTAATACCACTGATCCATATTATTTTTGGTACGAAATGAGAGCAGAGATATAATAAAGAAATGTACATATATATATCAAATATATAACCATAAACACAGAGATACAGTAATACACAATTTCTATTAATGAGTGAAATGTACAAAACTGTAGAAACATAGAGTGAAAGACTTGCTAGAATGGTGGAAGCTTATCTCTGAGAAGAGATGTGACGGTTATGCTCATTCGAAAGAAGATGATTGTTACAATGAGGCTCCAAAGGCCTTTTCAAAATAATGAAAATCCAAAACCTTAACCCTGGAATATGAAAATCCAATAGTTTTGTGGACCTTGTTTTGGGTAGTTTGGTGTATCAACTTCCTGTGGGCATAACTTTGGAATACGATCTTCATTTTGGGCGCACAATAGCTCGTTGGAAAGGTATCGATGAGGAGATTCATTTAGGGGGGATAAATGAGAGCCTTTAGTGATGATTTAGGTTCCCGATTGTGAAAAAACTTCGTTTAGGTCCTCAAAATGGCCCCAAAAGTTTAGGACCCGAAAAATGCTAAAAATAGTAAACTTCCAACAAACTATTTTGATCCAGTTGGAATAGGTGGGTGGCCACCGATATCCACCTAGATAATGACATCACAATACTCATTGATAAATTCATTAATACTATATCCTCCTCCACAAGATTGGAAGTTTGGCACTTCCACTCTTCTAGACAAATCGGTAATGAAGTAAATGTCTTCAACAATAATGATCAAAGACTGTCCAATAAGCATGAATGCCTCGGCATCAGGGTTCAAATAGTCAATTAAGAGATTCAATAATCTAATGTGTGCCCGCATGCCACCGATTTGGAATATTTTTTACATGCCACATGCATGTAGATCTTGTTTTTCCTCGTCATTGTCAAACACTGCCCAATCCACCTCCTCGTGTTCGCGTTCTCTCCAAAGGAAAAACATCTTGCTCATTTGCCAAGAATTTTTTAGTTATCTTTTATTTTTCAAATTCTTCCTTGGGAATTCGCGACCTATAGTTGGAACAGTCACGGATATCCACGACAGGTGTTTCCACCAGCTGTGGATATTTGTGGGTTGCCTTAAGGAATTCCGTGGATGCACAAAGTCGTGTTAATTAAATGAAGTTTAAGCTCAAGTTTTGCATGGAATTGAGGAAATGAAGTAATGGAATGAAAGATTAGGTGAGAAAACTTACTTTTTTAAGGTGGAAAGTGGTGTAGTTTCTCCAAGCTCCACAATTCTTCGATTGGCACTCCAAGGGTTATGGTCACTTTGGTTGTTTTTTTGGGGTAAAATGGTAAAAATGGATAGCAAATTGGTAAATATAACAAGTTTTTATTAAATTTTGAAAACCCACTTTCTATAGTTTCAAGATATTTTCAAAATTTTCAACTAATGGTAATATTTTGTAGTGCTATGGTCCATTTTTGTAGGTCTTAGTCTAATATAGATGCTCTTCAGATTTTTGTTGTTGATTGGTCAAACTTTTAAAAAGGCCATGGGCAGGTAATGTTCTCATAACTTGGATTTAGGGTAGGATTCATTCATCTGAACTTTCGTATTATCATCTTCCATTGCCACTTAAACCTAGGTTTGACCCCATTAACAAGCGATGACACCTTTCTCTTTTCTCAAAAGTGTCATTTTGTTAATGGTAGAACCTACCTTCCATGAGCACTCTAGTCTAGAATCCTCTTGCATTTTGGTGCTCATGTTGCAAGTATTGTTAGGCTTGAGAGTCTTGTTTATCCATGCCATGAGTTATGTTCGAATATCATACTTCTTAATCACTCTTATTCTATCCATTACCCATGGGACTCCCTCCCTTACATGCTTCTCACAATGACATTATGGAGTCCATAGTTAAGCTCTTTTTAGACTCCTTAAAATTGAAAATATTTTTGAGTGACCTCGTTCCTTTTACACTCATTAACAGGTCATGAAGGAATGTATGTTCAACACATGTTTACCCCTTTTTCATACTGAATAGAATAATTACGAAAAATCTATACTCTATCCTACGGACTAGAAGAGTTCTCCTCAATTATGTTTTATACTTTTTTGGGCTCAGGAGACTAAATTTACGAAAAAGGACAAGGGAGTCCATAGTTAATCTCTTTTCAGACTCCTTAAATATGGAAATATGGCTTAATGATCTTGTCTCTTTCACACTCGTAAAATGGATTTGAAGAGACATCTTTTCGGTATAAGTTTAACCCTTTTCTGGACCGAACTGACAATGTATGAAAAGGGAATAATTTGGTCCAGTATTGGCCAGGAGATTTCTCCTTGGTATTATTTTATTCTTTTTTGGGCCCTGAAGACTAAAATTATGAAAAAAACCATCATGGGAGGTTTACTTCCTAACGTTGAGTTGTAATTTCATTTCATTTTGACTGCTCACACTTTTAGGCCTAATGTCGGCTTCAATATGCTGCCATTGAACTAATTGCTTATACATTCCTATTAGACCCATCCTTGCATTTTATTCCTTTGTGACTCGACACCATAACCCTGGAGGGAACATCCCCTGAGTGTCCTTATCCTGCACATACTTCCTTGCATTGAGAATAAGTATGTTCCTTGTGCTACAAAACTAGTTTAATTTCCCATGACACTTGTTTCCTCCATTGTACAATAGCATTACTCTATTCCTTTTTAGTATTTTATAATATAAAAAAGACAAAAAAATAATAAAACCAAAAAGAGGAGGGAAAACATCTATCTCTTTTATTGGTAGTAGTTTTTTCTCCCTTGAACAAAGCACAATCTTGAGTCGATATCTCATCATTTTGGGTCTAGTATGGATTTAAGAGACTTTTTCTCATTATTGAGTTTTATCTCCCCCAGTTGGTTACTCTTCCAACTATATGGAGCATTTGTTGATGCCTCCTGTGTCACAAATGTATCCCAATTTACAATAATGATGCCTAAGTCACATAATGTGTCATGCTTATGTTCAAGGGAAAGTTTCAACCTATGTCAACCATTCTGGAGTTAGTCTCTGACCTTACAAGTCGGCCTTCCCAAGTCTCTCATTATCACGAGTATCACTCTCTTCGTCTGATTTATTCCAAATGTTTGGCCTTCTGCCACCCCTCGTGTTGGTTGATGAGGATGTCTTAATGCCTTCCTTCCAATCGATATCTTCCCATCGACTCCAACACATCTTTCTCTGGGAGACAGATACAGAGTTATGTTTGGTACCTTGGGGCTTGCATTCATTAGTGGAAGGTTCCTCACTATTGACAGTGGGAATACATCAATTTCCTTTGCTCAATAGATTCTACCAGGTGTTCGACGCCAGCTGATTTATTCACACTTGTTAGATTGTACCATGGTACCTTGACTCCCATTATCATCATCAGTGGGTTGTCTTGCGTTTGGTAACGATATACATTAATGATTGGTAATCAAATGATGTTTCACTTTGTTTGACTTCAACACATCTATTCACATAGTGTAGACTTGTACCATGACAGATCGTTGTGAAGACTTCGGGTGAATTACAAACACCACATATTTTTTTCTCCTTCCCGACTCATATGGTGCCACCTCGCAAACATTGGTACTTAAAAAGGTTCATATTTTTCATTCTATTGGTTACAGATATCCTTTGTTCTTGATCTTGAGACATAGCTCCACTATGTATCTATTTGTGGCTATGATCTACTTTGACATGGATTCACTGTGTATTCCTTGTGACCATGCTTTCTACTTCATCACATGGATTGATTGTGTATTGTTCATGGCCATGGAAATTATTCATACTTTCATATGTACCATGGATCCACATTGTACTTACTTTGGAGGCCATTCTTATATCGCTCTTAAGCATGGGTATTCCCAACTTGGGACGCAAAACTCTTGTTTTATCCTTGTTAACATTTTTTGTTCTTGAATCCGCTGTTCGGGCACCTTCAAGGGTACTTCAATGCATCCTCTCCTCTCAGAGTTATAATGTATTTCGGCCTTCATTTTTCCCTTCTAAACTCACACATTAGGGAGCATATGTTATAGCACAAAATTCCACACCTATTCATTTGTTCCATGACCTAACCCTTTCCCAAAACTTTCTATACATTTTCCCAAGTTGCCTCTCCAAAAGAATTTAAAAAACATTCCTTATGAGCATATTCACGGGTTTCCCTAGTGCAAAATGCCTACATCGGCGACTCGCCAGCTTGCAATCCGCGGATGCCCTAAAAAATCATAAACAATAAAATAATTTTGTGTTTTTGAGTGGGTTTTCAATTGGGATCGTTCCCCAATGTCCCATTCCCATACACAACGAACTCCAACTCCCCCAACCTCTTGGGGAAGATATAAAAGCACCCTTTAGGGATAAGGAAAGGTCAAGTCCCTTCATGCAAGATTATGCTTCCAGTTTCTAGCAAGCCTCCCTTTCCTATAATCCTCTGAGCAACACCCCCTGTTATCTGGAAACTCCTTTTCCAGCATATTTTCCTATCTATATGGCTATAGGGTGTATCCTTATCCCTACTTGGGCCATCCAAGGAAGAGCATAGTGGTTGAGTTGATGCTTGAGGGATTCTTGGAGGAACCCAGACAGTTGGCTTCAAGATGGTGCCAAAGGCGATACAAGGTTGTAACTTACCTTTCTGATTTGGTGTTAATATAAGAGTTTGTTTTCCCTCCTATCATGTGTTCATTGTATGTATTTTCTTATTAAGTTTACTTTCAATATGATATATGACATGTATACTTTTGATCATGTAACTACCTTCGTAGAAGCTCTTGGATCGTGTGTCCATTTTGCAGGTTGTTTCTAGCAAAGGCTCTGGAGTTTGTTAAGAGGAAGGAGAGGGATCGACATCAAACATGAGACTTAAGGTGCACCCTTTCTCCCTCTTCCTTCCCTAACGTCTCCTTGTAAAGTAGTTAGAATTTCAAGTTTTATGTGCTTGTCCTGGAGAGAATATCTCTATCTTCTCCATACAGTCTTGATTTAGTGTGATTCCAACCCAGAATCACAGGGGGGAAATCCCTTCAATAGTTGGTGTCGTTGTTTTTTTTTGTTTCTCCTCAAAATGCGTGCTTACCTCGAAAACCTTGCTTTCCACGTGCTCATACAAAAACTATCAAACTTTGGGGAAAAAACATTCCAAATCTCAACAACAACGAAGTTAGATCTCAATTAGCTTACCCAGAAAATGCAAGTTTTCTCTTTGTTTCTAATTTTCTAGGCTCACATATAGTGTAAAGCAAAGAGCATACACAAAAAATAAAACGCTTTCCACTCTATTTCTAATTTTTTGAGATCACACAGAGCGCACATAAAAGAGAATACATGGATAGGAAATAGTAGTGACCCAGAAATAAAAACAAAAAATTAAAATATGAACTTAGTGATTTTTCTTTAAATGGCGTATTAAGGCTTTATACCTCTGGATTTGACTAAAATGGTTGTATCTTGGGGAAAAAAAAACATTTTCGAGTGAAATGAAAAACATTTATAAATGAAAGAAGTGCTCTGGGTGCAATGGAACAATCCTCTCTACCCATAAATGCATGGAAATAGTAGAAACCATAAATGCAAAAACACAACTTCAAGATCTCGATCTACAATGAGAGTGGGTCTTCAGATGGGCTATGATACCATGATCGAAAAAACAAGGTATTCCACATAGGATGATCACCATCAATAACCACTCACACAACCAGATCAAATATCAAAAACCATTTTTTTTACGTGGTTAAAACCCTCGAAGAGGGAAACAATCCACAACCCTACCCAACACAGTCACATGAGGAAATAAATTAATGCAAAAGAAAATTATTTTACAAGAGAGTTTCTCACAATCGATCATCAACAAATGACCCTCCATGCTCTTTAAATGGAAATCATAGACCAGTCATGTGTTAAGCCACATATCAATGTAGGTGTTAAGTTCAAGGAGAATATGAGTCGTCGGATCACTCTGTGTCTAGAACATATAGTAAGCATTCGATTACATAACTGCATACTAATGCATACTAAAGCAACACACTTTTACCTAAAAACACTTTAGACCAAATTAATCTTAATTAACTCCTAAATGTGTAAATATCCTAACAAATAATATCTTAAATTAATTGTATTTTAAAAAAAATTTACATATGTAACTTGATGCAATTTGTACAACCTATTTTGATGCAACTTGCACAACTTTCTTTGATATAATTTGCATAACTAGCACACTTGTACATTTGAAAGATTAACACTAACAAKTATGTTACAACTAGCTTATGAAAATAAATGTAATAAATAAATATACAGACTTTCACCATATCATATCCCAYTAAAGTTAAAACTAACATGTATAAACTATTTTACATCCAACAATAAAATTTAGTTGATTGAGTTCACCCATGCACATGATCCTCATTTTGAGAGGTCATTCTATCTCACGTAGTTCACCGAAATGAAATTAGTTACATTACATTTATGATTCATATGCACTCATACAGGAAAATTTACTAAGGTCCAAGAGTTTAAAGAGAGAGTCCCAAATACCAGAGGTTATTAAAAAACAAGTCAACGATGAACTCATCGCTATTAGTCCCTGGCCTTGGCAGGGACTAATAAGAGATCACTACTTTGAAAATTGTATAATAGAAACCATAGAATGTTGATTACATTAATATATGATGATTTAAATTTGAGTAAAACTTAGATTCTAATCTTGCATAGTCAAATTGGTAAGTGATTTTAGATTATATCATTTTGACTTGTTGTTGAATGGGTTTTTGCTTAATTGGTCTATTTGTGTCCCTTATATTCTTGCCTTATTTGTGTCCTTTATATTCTTGCCTTATTTATTATGTGGTTTTGTTTTGTTAATTTATTTTCTCTTTTAGTTGGTGATATTTTTTTATTTTATTTTTTAGTTAGAAATTATTTTATTATTTTAAATATATATAATTTGTATTTAGTTTTTAAATTTTATTTTTTTATAATAATATTATTTTAATAAATTTTAATGATTTAAATACTAGTTAATTTTATTTATTATTATTATTATTTAAAATTGAAGTGGTTTTTTATTTTCTTTTGATGTTGAAGTTGATCCATTTTTTTTTAGACATTTACTTTTTCATTTTCCAATTAGAATTTATTAGTACATGTTTGTTGAAAAATCTTTTAATTAGTTATACTTTTATATCTCTTTTTTCCAATAATGAACATAATTGGTTATACTTTTATATTTATCTTTTTCAATAATGGAGATAATTAATTATACTTTTATATTTATCTTTTTCCAATAATGAATATAATTAGTTAGTCCAAAATGTCAAAATAACTATATAGTTGATTAAAACAAAAATTCCTCACCTATTTGGGTGTGTAGATGGATAAAATGAAATCATTCGCTAAACACACATTCCATTCCCTAGACACACATTCCATATGATGTTAACATTTATGAGAGATGTTGGGAAAATAATAAAGGTTAGAATAAGTAGGTGAAACATGCCATGTCATATCAATACCATAGTGAAATCCATGAACTATTCATTAAAATTAAAATTTAATAGTAATTAAAATTTATTAGTAGATGTTTGTTGAAAAATCTTTCAATTAGTTATACTTTTATATCTTTCTTTTCCAATAATGAACATAGTTGGTTATGCTTTTATATCTATCTTTTTTCAATAATGGAGATAATTGATAATATTTTTATATTTATTTTTTTCAATAATGAATGTAATTGGCGGGTCAAAAATGTCAAATAGTTGGTTATACTTTTATATTTATCTTTTTCAATAATGAACATAATTGGCTGGTCAAAAATGTCAAAATACCTACATAGTTGATTAAAACAAAAATTAGTTATACTTTTATATCTCTCTTTTCCAATAATGAACATAGTTGGTTATACTTTTATATCTATCTTTTCCAATAATGAAGATAATTGATAATACTTTTATATTTATCTTTTTCAATAATGAACATAATTGGTTGGTCCAAAATGTCAAAATACTTACATAGTTGATTAAAACAAAAATTCTTCACCTATTTGGGTGTGTAGATGGATAAAATGAAATTAGACACACATTCCATATGATGTTAACATTTATGGGAGAGGTTGGGAAAATGATAAAGGTTAGAATAAGTAGGTGAAACATGCCCTCATATAATACCATAGTGAAATCCATGAATTACTCATTAAAAGTGAAGTAATTTGAGAGAGTGAATTATATGGCACAGACATGAGATTTTTATCCATATTTTAGTGTACCAAAAAAACAATTCCATACTTCACTTTGTTTTTTTTGTTGGATGAAGCTAATTGGTAGCCAAAAATCCATGTCCCCCATGAAAGAAGTGATTATTATTATTATGTACATTGTAAATTCAATTGCATCTATACCTTTGAAGGGGAAGAAAATAATAATGGATATGAGAAAATTTAGTTAATTAAAAATTATTTGTTGTTTTATATCGATCATTATGTGTCTAATCTAATGTTATTGTTAATTTTCCAATTACTTAGAATGAAGGTTAAATTGTTAATAAAGAGTGAGAAGTTACTAGATTAAGCTTTGTAATTTATGAAAATTAAATAAAGAATTATTGACCATCCTTAAGATGATTATTTGTTTAATTTTCATTATTTTAGATACAATGATAGAAATAAAACCTTGGTAATGAAATTTCCTAGAAAGAAAAGAAAAGGAAAATAAAACATGCAGTTTACCATGCTACCATAATGTTATGTATATGATTACATGCGATGAAATCATGTTATGAAATTTTTTTATTCAATTTATTGAAGAAAAAGTACAAGAACAAGAAAATTCCATCAAATGAAATCATTGATGAAGAAAATTACAATTAAAGATTTCAAGTTTCAAGAACCCAATAATGTTATGTTATATGAACAATATTGCTTGGAAAACTCTTAAGTCTTGGAATAAAGAGCCTATTTATGCATAGATAGTGGCTTAGTATTTTGATAAGCATGTACTCATATTTTGAAATAAAGGTATTAGATTTGAACAATATGTCAAAGGCACATATTTCTAATAATAATAATAATCCATTTTTAAGGTCACGGCCAAGCCAGACACCTAATTGGTGTATGAGACCCCCTTGTTTATGGGACAAGGGACTCCCTCCGCCCAACGATTTGACAGGTAAAGTCTACAGAGGTATACATACCCTACCCCCCTCTGGATTTGAACTTGTGACCGCTTAAGAGGAAACACATATTCTTAACCATTAGGCCCACTCAGACTATACATTCTCACCAATTTTAGAAAAAATAATTTTTTTGATGCCATATAGATGTCCTAAACCAATGTGCCTAGTTTTCTTAAAATTCTAAAAAAAAGAGTTTCTATATTTTTCCTTAAATGCAACTACTATTTCCAATTGGAATTTGAAATCAATATAGTATGTAGAGGAAACATTCCTCTATCTTCCCTAAAAAATTACTAAATGGATATTGAGTTTAAGTGGTTCATTAAATTAATTTATAGAGCACGATAGGAGCACTCTAGCATTTCTCACACGTGCATATTTTCCAAACCTGGATTTGGATATTCAAACTTCAAAGTACCAATTATACCTAGAAGGTCAAGAGAAAATCATTAGATTGTATTATTCAAATTGTGTAATTGTCTGAGCTACCTAATGAAATGAAGAGTCTTGGGAAATAAAAAGTCACTTACTCATATCTTAAATATATAAACCCTCATATCTTAAATATCTAAACCCTTGATGTCATTAGAGCCTTTGGTTTCTCATAGATTATCCTAAAAAAGTGATTTTGTGTAGAATCTAGAGATATGATGTTTCTGTGAATGTAAGGAACTAAGAATTGACGTATGTTCATTGAATGAATAAATACTGAATTATATGTTGTTGATTTATGTGTGTATACTCTCTTAATTAAGTGGTTTTTATTGTGAGTTTCTATTTGTGATTCTAATTGCAACCCAACACTACATTAAGTGGTATTATTAAAAAAATTATAAGATGAAATATATTAAGAAAATCTTCACTCCTACAATTTCCATTAGGACTTTGCTTACTTTTGTGATGTTTCTCTTCATGCCTACCAAACCCCTTTCTTATGTGGGAAGGTCTATATCGATTAGACGGATCATTAATTTAAGATTATTATTCAAGATTATTCTATAAATATTTTCACATTCATGCTCATTTTTTGACTTTAGTTGTACATTCTTTTAAAACTAAAAAACACATTTATATCAAATTTAATAAGAAATTGACTAGGTTAATGACTACTTTGAAAATTGTATAACGAAGGTCATAGAAATTGAAAATCGTGTATATTACCTTAATATATATGATGATTTAAATTTGAGTAAAACTCATATTCTAATTTTGCATAATCAAATTGGTAGGTAATTTTAGATTCTAGTCTTTTGACTTGTTGAATGGGTTTCCGCGTAATTGGTCTATTTATGTCCTTTATATTCTTGCCTCACTTATTATGTGGTTTTGTTTTGTTAGTTTTAAGTTTTGTTAGTTTATTTGTTAATATTTTTTATTTTATTTTTTAATTAGAAATTATTTTATTATCTTAAATATAGAAACTTTGTATTTAATTTTTAAATTTTAATTTTTCATAAAAATATTATTTGATAAATTTTAATTATTTTTATTTATTATTATTATTTTTTAGAATTGAATGAGTTTCCTTATATTGTTTTGATGTTGAATTTGGTTTATTCCTTTTTATACATTTATTTTTCATTTTTCAATTAAAATCAATTAGTATATGTTCTTGATTTTTTTTTAATTAATTATATTTTTATATCTTTTTTCCAATAATAAATATAGTTGGTTATACTTTTATATCTTTTTTCCAATAATGAACATAGTTGGTTATACTTTTATATCTCTTTTCCAATAATGAACATAATTGGTTATACTTTTATATCTCTTTTCCAATAATGAACATAGTTGATTATACATTTATATTTATGTTTTCTAATAATGGACATAATTGGTTGGTTCAAAATGTCAAAATACCTATATAGTTGATTAAAACAAAAATTCTAACAACTTTAATAGTGATATATATTCCATTTCAACTTAAAAGATTATTTGTGTATATTGTTGGATTACTAAGAGGGGGTCCAAGTGTTATATCAATGTAGCATTATCATCCAATAACTGCAGAGTAAATAAGCAATGAACAAATGAACAATCGTAC
>SNQJ01S0033918.1:111000-124687 GCA_010110895.2 Picea sitchensis
CAAGAATACAAAGGCAGAAAATGTTCTACTAGTCGAAGATATGAAACATAATCTTCTAAGTGTGAGTCAAATGTGTGACCAAGGTCATAAATTTACTTTCGATTCACAAAAGTGAGATATAAGAAAATAAGGTTCAGGAAAATTGATTGCTACAGCTGTGAGAATTTCAAGCAACATATATGTGTTAAGTGAAATTGGAAATGAAAAGTGTTGTCTAGGAAAGGAAGATGAAAATTGGTTATGGAACTGAAGAATGGGTCACATACATTTTGATAACCTTGTCAAAGTAAAAAAAAAAAAAGCAGTCAGAGAAATTCCCTATATTACAAAACCAACCAACACTTTATGCAAGAATTGTCAATAAGGAAAGAAAACAAAGACCAGGTTCAAATCAAAGAAATATTCAATGACAAGACCATTGGAAATTGTGCATGCTAATCTAATTGGAACAACTACAACAAAGGGCTTAAAAGGTGATAAATAATTTATGTTATTAGTTGATGATTATACAAGAATGACCACAATTTTCTTTTTCAAGAATAAGTCAGAAGCTTTTGAAAACTTCAAGATCTACAAGGAAATGGTTGAAAATGAAATGGATTCAAAAATCAAATGCTTGAGATATGATAGTGGAGGAGAGTTCACTTCAAAGGAATTTATGGATTACTGCAGCAATCATGAAATAAAAAAGGCAATTCTCTGTTTCTAGGACACCTCAACAGAATGGAGTTATTGAAAGAAAGAACAGGAAAGTACATGAAACGGCTCGAAAATTGCTAATGGATTCCAAATTGATAGATAATATTTTGACACAGGCAGTGCACACAATAATTCAAATTCAAAACAAAGTAATGCTTAGAAACAACACTGAAAAAACTCCTTACGAGCTATGGAAAGGAAGACCAACAAATGTAAAGAACTTCAGAGTTTTTGGAAGCAAATGCTACATCAAAAGAGAAGATGGAAGAATGGGAAAGTTTGACTCTCGTATGGACAAATGAGTACTTGTTGGTTACTCAAGTACAAGAAAAGCATACAAGTGTTATAACCTGATATTGAACAAAGTGGTGGAAAGCATCAACGTAACAATTGATGAAACAGATAGACAAAAATTAAAGGAAGAAGAAAATGAATCAATGGAACAACTTTACGAAGAAGAAACAAAAGATGAAAAAGAAGGGGAAGATTAAGAGGATCTTATGGAAACAAAAGAGAAAGTTCAACAAGTAATTCCAAAAACACCTAGCAGACAAGTATATAAGAATCATCCTTCAGATCAGATTATCGAAAACAAAGATGCAGGAGTTGAGATTAGAAGAAGAATCTGTTCACCAGAACAAACGCACCTAACACCTAACACTCACATCATGATTGAACCAACCTATTTTGAAGAGGCCAGCAAGGATAAATTTAGGAACAAGGCCATGGATGAAGAATTGGATCAAATAGAGAAAAATGACACTTGGGAATTGGTTCCAAGACCAAAGGATAAGAATGTGATCGACACAAAGTGGGTATACAGAAATAAATTGAATGAAGATGGACAATTTACAAGGAACAAATCTAGATTCGTATATAAAGGATATGCACAGGTTGAAGGAATTGACTTTTAACATAAATTTTCCCCAGTTTCCATAATGGAAGCAATCCGATTTCTTTTAGCTTATGCATGCTCCAAAAATATTAAAGTGTATCAGATGGACATAAAATAATATTTTTTGAATGGGGAACTTGAAGAAGAATTCTACATTGAACAAACAAAGGAATTTCAATTGTCAGAGAACACAGATTATGTGTGTAAATTAAAGAAGGCCTTGTATGGTCTAAAGCAGGCTCCTAGAGCATGGTACTCTAGACTGGATAAATATCTACAATAGGCAGGGTTCATAAAATGAAGTGCAGATAACAACCTATATATCAAGGTAAGTCAAGATAGTATTTTATTAATTGAAGTTTATGTTGATGATATTAATTTTGGTAGTGATGATGACAGGTTAAGCTAGAAATCTGCAGAGGAAATGCAGAATGAATTTGAAATTTCATTACTTGGAGAACTATCCTTCTTTATGGGACTTCAAATACGTCAAAGCAACCAAGGAATTTTTATTTCTCAAACCAAGTATATCATAGAAATGCTAAAGAGGTTCAGAATGGAAGATTGCAAACTAGTTATCACTCCAATGCAAACCAGTTGCAAGTTAAGCAAAGATGATGATTCAAAGTCTACAGATCAGAGGAAATACAGGCCAATGATTGGTATCCTACTATATGTGATAGCATCTAGACCAGATTTAATTCAGGTAGTTGGACAGGTGGCACGATTTCAAGCAACACCAAAGGAATCACATGTGTTAGCAGTGAAGAGGATTTTCATATATCTCAAAGGAATAGACGAGTTTGGATTATTGTATCCAAAAGGAAATGATCTATCTCTTATTGCCTACATAGATGCAGATTGGACAGGTTGTATTGATGACCGAAGAAGCACCATTGGAGCAACGTTCTACTTGGGTGAGTGTTTAGTATCATGGCTAAGAAAGAAACAATCATCAATATCTCTATATACAACCGAGGCAGAGTATATTGCAGAAACAACATGTTGTACACAGGTTCTTTGGATAAAACAAAATCTGACAGATATACAGGTTGAGTATGAAGAGCCCATTCCAATCTATTGTGATAATACAAGTGCCATTAGTATCTCAAAGAACCCAGTGTTGCACTCCAAGACGAAGCACATTCCAATCAAGTATCACTTTCTACGGGAACAGGTTGCAGAAAAGAACATCAGATTTGAGTATGTGGGCACAAAATAACAAGTGGCAGTCATCTTTACAAAACCACTTCCATGGGAAGCCTTTGAGTATCTTCGCCAACGACTCATATTTATTTCTACTCCAAAATGAATTCTTTTGAATGCTTATCTTATATGTATTAGATGTACACGAGTAATCACCATAAAGAGGATAGTTCAGTTAGGGGAAGCAACCCCAGATGGAAAGATACATTTTCCATTGATGACAAAGGGGGAGATATTTATCAGATGCAGAAGACATAGGCATGATTCCAGGGGGAGAAATGATCACAGAGATGCAGAGGACAGAGGCATGGTTCGAGGAGGAGGATGAGTGATATGAATTCAGTACTGCATGAAATGATTTCAGTATTTCATCAGAGTGTTTCCATCAATGCCAAAGGGGGATATTGTTGATTAAGGTTGGTTGTCGTTGATGCCAACCCTTGAAGAAATTATGGTAGCAAATTTTGGTAGCACAAAGGTTTGGGTAATGGACCCAAGGTTGTTTCATGTATAATGGTATGAGTTTTAATATATTTGAAGGTACTACTATTCTATATGGATAGTAAATGTCATTACATTTCCGGTGGTATGTGTAACGTCACATAACTCCTCACGGTTAGAGAGTTATGACCAAAAGAAGTTGGAGATCCCAAGTTTGGGTAATGGACCCAAGATTGTTTGACGGATAATGGTATGAGTTTTGATCTATTTTTAGGTCAGACTATTCTATATGGATATTACATGTCATTCCATTTCTGGAGGTATGTGGAACGTCACATAACTCCTCACGATTTGAGAGTTATGGCCTTACGAAGTTGGAGGACCTTCATATGTCATCTAGAAGCCCCAAGAGGTCAAAGTAGTCAAAGTGGTTTAAGAGATTTTAGAAGATAAATAATAAAGTGAAGTGATGAGTGTCATATAATTCAAAGTGAATACAAAATAAATTATTTAAATAATAAATTTAATGGAGAAATTAGAAGTGGGTTAAGCCTAAAATAAGGAAAGTGAGCAAAGTGACCTAGAAGATGCTTCTAAGGAAGCTACTTGGAGAGTATAAATAAGAGGCAAGGCTCTCTATTTTTACATCACACTTGAGAATATTGAATATCTGTAGGTGACTAAGGTAACCAAAGGATATATAAGCTGAATTTCAAAGGGAAGGTGAAGAAGGTCGGAATTCAAGGGAGGATAAATTCTTTTGATGATGTTTTCTAAGGTATGTTATCTATAGGTCATCTCACCATTTTTGCAATAATTGTTTTTGTAGAATGATTCAGAACGTGAAATTGATAGACCATTGAGAAAATATATCCAAGTATTTGTGCTAAAAATTTCAACTTGCGGGTCGTTGTATTTTTGTAGTTACACTCCTTGGAATATAGGGTTTGTGGCTAGTCCTGAAACTAGTCTAAAACAAGTGTTTTAGGTAAAAACATCATAATTTATTCATAACAGATTCATATTCAGTAATACCAAATGTATTGGTTATAGTATAGTCTGTAGAATTCTATGTAATATTTTAAGATCCATTCAACAAATAATCCACGTGGGGCACACTCTACAAGGTCGATCTCTAAAATAAACCAGAATTCAACAAGGTATGCCATTTTTGCTATAACTCATTTTTTGAGAGGTTCCAAGTAGCGACACCTGGAGGAATTGCATAAAACAAATTGAAGAACATTTTGTACTATTTTCAAATCTTTATTCATTACAGGTACATAGTTATGGTTATTTCAAGTTAGGGTTGTTGACTAATCCCAAACTAGTCATGTGAGACTAAAGAAACGTTTGATGAAAATTCTAGTCTCTTGTTGTGAAATTTAAAGAAGGTTTGCAGGTATGTGATCATATACACCAGGTCTATTACAAAGTTACAAATCATATTTGGATGATGAAATTGATGAGGTCTTTTGGTTAAGGTACATGTTGGGTATATGGTTGAGACAAGTAGTTGATGAGTTGACACATACATGAAGTGTATAGTTGATGATGTTGGTACATATTGATGAGTCATAGTTGATGAGTAGTTGAAACATGATTGGTACATACTTAGTACATGGTTATTTGCACTTTTTTATGGTACAGGTTGATGATAGGTTGTTTGGTACATGCTTTTTTTATGGTTGATGCACTTGTTTATGGTACATGTTGATTACAGGTTGAGGTACAAGTTGATGCATGGTTGATGAATGGTTCAGGTTTATTGGTACATGTTTACAACGATATATCTCACAGTGATAGTGTGACAATAGTTCCATCATTCTACTTCTACTTCAGGGTAGTTGGACGGGGCAAGGACAGGTGGTTGTAGCCACCTTCTAGTTGTAGCCAGAGAACATAGGGGGTTGTAGCCTCCTTCCGGTTGTAGCCAGAGAATAGGGGAGTTACAACTTTCCTCAGGTTATAGCCTAAGAAACAAGGGGGTTGGATCCTCCTTCCAGTTGCAGTTGGAAAACAAAGGAATTTGGTGCTTCCAGTGATTGTAATTCTTCAAGACATATAAGAAAAAACATTATGTGGTTTTCTCCTGCTTTAGGTTTCCATATAAAACATCGGTGTACTGTGTATGTGTATGATTGTTCATTTTTTATTTCTTATTTACTCTATAGCTATTGGATGATAATGCTAGAATGATATAACACTTGGATTATATGTTTAAAAATGATTAAATTTCTTTATTATTGATTCACCGCCCCTCTCAATAATCCAACAGTATTTGCAATTGGAATTTGAAATCATTATAGGATGTAGGGGAAATAATCCTCTGTCTTCCCTAAAAAATTACTAAAATGATATTGAGTTTAAGTGGTTCAATAAATTAATTTATGGAGAAGGATAGGAGCACTCTAGAATTTCCCACACATGCATATTTTCCGAATTTGGATTTGAATATTCAAACTTCAAAGTACCAATTATACCTGGAAGGTAAAGAGAAAAGCATTAGATTGTATTATTGAAATTGTGTAATTGTTTGAGATACCTAATGAAATATAAAGTCTCGGGAAGTAAACAATCACTTACTCATATCTTAAATATCTAAATCCTTGATGTGATTGGAGCCTTTAGTCTCTCATATATTAGCCTGTAAAAGTGATTCTGTGTAGAATATAGAGACTTAATGTTTTTTTGAATATAAGGAACTAAGAATTGACATATTTTCATTGAATGAATTAAGACCGAGTTCTATGTTGTTTATTTCTATGTGTATACTTTCTTAATTGAGTGGTTTTCTATTGTGAGCTTCTATTTGGGATTCTAATTTCAACCCAACACATCAAGTGGTATTAGAGCAAGTTACATATCTTGGAGAGGAAGAGACCAAGATATAAAATTGTTGGAAATGATATTCTAATTCATGGGAAATATTTTTTCCTACTTTGAATGGGTTTTGATAGTGGAAGTTATGCTAAAAATAATAAATGAATAGAAGAGTATTCCTTGGAGACTATATCAAGAATGCATTGGTACATGAATATTAATTGGAGTGAGAATTACCAAAAGAGTGGGAATAAGAATTCAACCTAGGAGAAGAAATTAGAGGAAACAAAGAAATGTAGAATATCAAGAGATGGAAGATATGAGATATAACAAAGCGCCAATGGAAGAATCAAGAAAAAGAATACAAGAGTTAGAAGCCAGAATTACGAGTAATACTGTAGAATAATAAGAACTGTAACCTAAGAAAAAGAAAGAGAATATGACCATGAAAGTGACCCTACTATGTAATTGGTCTGAAATCTAAAAAAGAGGTAATGATAGAGAATACATTTCAAATTATGATGGCACCCTAAAACTTGTGAATTTAATTTATTGGATAAGAGAAGTAGAAAGATGTTTTTACTACGAGAATATTGAAGACCCTTATTACGAGAATATTGAAGACCCTTATAGGATGAAGTTTCATACCACCAAGTTGAATGGGGTTGCAATTTTATGGTGGGATTATGTTAAGAAATATTGAGTTGATAAACATAATGAGAAAATCAATACATGTAATGAAATGGTAAGTAATATGAAATAAAAATACATGCTTGTGGATTATTAGAAATGTTTGTGCAGACAGGTCCAAACTTCAAGGAAAAAGGAGACATTGATCTAAGAGTATACTAAAAAGTTATTCATATTGTCAATTAGATTAGGCATTAATGAACCACAATTTTAGAGGGTTTGCAAGGTATGTCAATGGCCCAATATTTCAAATTCAAGATAAGATGAGCACGTGTTATCTTAATGCTATAAATGAAACATACTGGATTTTTTTTATAGTTGAGGAAAAGATTAGTAGAAGACAATAGAGCACTCGAGGAAGAGGTGGTTGAGGAAGAGGCCACATAGGATTTGGGAGAAGTCAAAGACATAATAGAAATGGTGAGGAGGAAAGAAATAACATTTAGAGTTACAAAGAAGGTAACAATTTTGGTAGAGACAAAGGTTTTGGAAGAGGAATATGAGGTAGTTATGTTCCTACATGTTCCAATTGTGGGAAACAAGGGAACAATATTATAGCATCCCTCTCTTGTGCACACCTGGTTAGACTTWYTCTTTAAGGACACTTGTGTGCAAGTGATCTGGTTCATTATATGWTTGATTGTTTCAATTATGGATTATTATGATGTTTTGGATCTGATGATATGTTATTTATTTTATTTATATCGACAAGTGCTATTGACTAGTTTTTCATGAGTGTGCAGGACTCTGGACCGATTGAGGATGTAAATGGCATTGGTGGACCTCCTTGGACTCTGGATCGAGTCAGGGAGTGGACTGTTATCGTTTGAGTGTTTTTGATATTGCATATGTGACATATGACTAGTATATTATGATGTTGATTTTGGATCACTGACATGTTTTGTTGATGGATGCAGGTTGACGATAGCTTGCTAACCAAACTCACATTTGGAGTAAAGGGGTCATGCATGACAACTAGAGATATTGAGGGAGAGGTGTGGCAGCAGCCCTGCCAAAACCTACTAGCACTTCTGTCATGGCTCGAACTGTAGGTTAATGATTACCTAGTTCGAGAGATCCACAAAGTCGTGAGGGAAGACTGTGACAGTCACTCATGATGATTCTAAGGGGCACAAAATAAGGCACGTTCGTTATTCCTTAGAGGCACTTGGTCTCCCACAAGGTCACCTGATGGAGTATTGACTCCAGGGGTTTGACGTCTACCAAAATCAGTAAAAAGGCAAGTGGCACCCTTGGAGCACGTAGTGCGTCTTGAAGGGAACATCACGTAAATAAAACATGAATGCATGTGAGTGTCACCCTTGGAGCACATAGTGTGTCTTGAAGGGAACGTCACAATTTTTAACACTGGTAAGTTAATGAACCTAGTACCTAGAAAACTATGTCTCCTTAAGACTTGGTCAACCTTAAAATGAATGATTGCATGAGTAAATATTAATAATTATAAATTCCCTTAAATAAATTTGTTGAGCCTAGTGAATTTAAAACCTAGGTCTAAGTAGGACATGTGAACAAAAAAACTAAATGGACATTTAACAAAAGGGGGATGAAGAAAATTCAAACATAAATAATTAAATTAAAATTTTAATGGAGGATTAAAATATTTAAAAGATTTATTGTTGGCTAAGTACAAACTTGCTAATTCAGAACTTCGACCAAAAAGGGGGAACTTAAAGAATAAGGGGAATGTTGAACATAGTAGGGAATCTAGTCTAGAAAAATTTAATTTTGAACTTAACTAGGATTTAAGAAAGGCGTNCCTAGTGAATTTAAATCCTAGGTCTAAGTAGGACATGTGAACAAAAAAACTAAATGGACATTTAACAAAAGGGGGATGATGAAAATTCAAACATAAATAATTAAATTAAAATTTTAATGGAGGATTAAAATATTTAAAAGATTAATTGTTGGCTAAGTACAAACTTGCTAATTCAGAACTTCGACCAAAAAGGGGGAACTTAAAGAAAAAGGGGAATGTTGAACATAGTAGGGAATCTAGTCTAGAAAAATTTAATTTTGAACTTAACTAGGATTTAAGAAAGGCGTCAATCATTAAAGGAATGTAAGGGAATAAAGGGACATCGATGAGCGGTTTTAGGAACGCTTTTAGGTGGGTCACGGAAAGTGTCAAATTAAATTAATTAAATAAATAAATTTCTGGTGCAACTAAGGGATCGGGTGACAAGTGTATGGGAGAGAATTTTCCTAATTAATTTTTAATAAAAAGGATTTAATGTGCGTTTTGGCAAGAAGTCACTAAGAAAAAATTATAAAATAAATGGCAGAGGAGGAGAAGGGATCACGATTGGTATGTGTAAGGTTACGTTGTCAGATTTTTTCTTGACTGATTTTTCTTATGGGAGTTGGGATACCTAGCTCGGATAAAGAGTGGTAGCTCAATCTTGCAAGGTGAGCTTGGAGCTAGACTTTCTCTGGTTGTGTGTGTGGCCCCTCTGCAGCTCGAGGGGCTAAGGAAGAAAAAGAGTATCCCTAGCGTTGTCTAGGAGGTACCTGTGAGGTTTGCAAGGTTAGCAAGCAGAGACAGGAGGGAGCGCAAGCGCGGAGTAACGAAATCATATTCTTCACCTCTGGTTACGGTAATCCTAACTAAGGTTGTGCTCATTTAGTTTCAGTTTAATTACATTTTAATTTATTGGCATACACATTTTGAAATTATGTTCAAGGTTGACATTTTTCCTGAGATTGTTTAAACAACTGTATTCTAGATGCTACTCCGTGAGAATTCCCAACCTTATGCCTTCTTCTGTTTCCTTAAGTATTGTTACTCTTCCAGGCCAACCCTTGCACTGAAGTTTTTGTTTTTCCTGGATTGATCTTGCTTTGATTGTTCATCCCTGCCAAACCCAACCATTTCTGTGATTTTTTGGCTTCTAATAAAGACATTTCTCTTACCAAGCCTTGAGGAGTTATTTTTAATCTCCTATCTCGATATTGTAACCCATCATAATGTCCCACATAAACAAAGTATATTACCTTATTATTATGAACTAAAGGTTATTATTAAAGGAAGGAATTCCCTTAAATCTCATCAATTCTCCATTTTACATATATATGTTTAGAGGTGTATTTATCCATTCTCGTGGAAGAAACCTGATAATTTTTACTTAAGAGGTCATTCTAATCCTTCATTTATTAAGTTTGGGGTGTTGGTTGAGACTACTACCTCATTCTACCACATTTACCATGATCCCATCATCTTACCCTTCTGAAGCTTATATGATAACAGTTTCACTGGCTGTTTCTGTCCAACCCAATCCCGGTGTAATTGCTACAGGAAGAAACAGAGGGATCTGGTTCTAGTTGTTGTCCTTGTGTTGGCTCCTCAAGGCTTGACGGTTAACCACTCTTTCCACGTCCCAACTCTGTCGTGGATATTGGGATATTGCAACCGGCCTAGCTATGGGATCAGAACCCTTCGATAGACCTCCCGCAGAGTAAATAAAACCGTCACCCCAACTCGGACGCTATGGTTCGAGGTCATTTTTCCTTTTTCATTGGTGTTTTGGGTGGAACGAATACCCTTGACGTAGGGCATCACATTTTCGAACCTATCCACGGGTGAGAGGAGACTTGGCACTGTTAATTTGGGTTTTTACACAGCCAAAAGAAAAACAAGTTTTGGCATTGTAATGATGTCCACTTATGTCCAATTCAGTACTTGGATCACGTGCGCATGTTGGATGTTAATGACAAATTGTGATTGAATTTATTGTTTGAATTCTTCGCAATTTGAACCTAATCGATGATTTATTGGCGCCATGGATCTAACTGTGATTATTATTGGGATGTTTGCACACATTTGTTAATGATGGTGCATGTTTTAATTTAGTGAATAAGATTAAATGCACGTTTGAATAACGTATTGTATGAGGTTTAGATCTTACTCTTCTTGCGCATATTGAAAATTTATTGTAACGAATGATAGTTTATATATCATAACTCTCACACGCCTTGGAATAATTGTCGAATTGTGTTGACTTCACTGTGCCTTAATTTATGTGTGCATGATTGATTAGTAACTAGATTTATCTCACACTTCATTTAAGTTGGCTTGTGAATGTTCTCGAAATATTTACTCTAGCGCGTAGAGATTAATCGAATGTTAGTACATGTAATTGATGGGTCGATGATGTCGCTCCTAATATGATGTTGTAATTTCCTAACGCAGTACTAAAAGAAAAAAAAAATTGACTTGTTATACATCGCTTGTTGTCGTAACGGCGGGGTCGTTACAAATATGGTAGAATGTCCTAAGAACCACAATAATGGAATATGAAATGATGCAAGGCCACATGAGGCACAAGCCAAAAATTCTTATGTTGTAGGAAAAATTACAAAAAATCACCCAGAGAAAGGATAAAATCTTATGTTTAAAAAGATGTGGTTCAATCTAAAGGAGACAGTTCTTAAACAACCCACATAGAGGAAGAACCTTTTTAAGACAAAGAATTATATATAAGGTAAGTGTTGTAATATGATTAATGATGGAGGAAGAACTGGAAATTTAGTGTCTCTAGAAGTGGTAGAGAATTTAAGGTTTAAATGTACACCCCATCCTAGTGAATATAGAGTTTCATGGCTACAGAAAGGACATCACGTTACTCGTTCTCAACAATGTTTGTTGAATTTTCAAATGGAAGACTATGAAAATAATGTTTTGTGTGATTTTGTTGCCATGGATGTTTGGCATGTATTGTTGGGAAGACCTTGTTGTATGATAGGAGAGTGTTTCATTGAATGAAGGATATGCATTAATTTTAGAAAGGAGGAAGAAAATTTTGATTACATCCGAGAACTGATGAGAATGATGGAGATAGTGTCAACAACAAGATAAGGCTTTGTTCATTCCAATAATTACTAGAAGGAATGAAGAGTTCAAAGTGTTTCCTTGTAGCTTTGCTAGAGATGGTTGAAGAGGAATAAGAGGAAAACAAGTTCTATTAAAAGTCAAATAATTATTAGAGGAATAAAAAGATATTATTATGGATGATATGTATTGGAAGTGCCTCCAATTAGAGATAGTTCACATCAAATTGATTTGATACCTAAATTGAGTTTTCAAAACAAAGTGACACATACGATGACCCTTGAAAAAAGTGATGAAGTTAATAAAAATGTTTAAGAGTTGTTATATATAGGTCCAATAAGAGTAATTTTGAGTCCTTGTGCTATACCTACATTACTAGCACTAAATAAGGGTGGAGAATGGAGGATGTGTATAGAATCTTGGGCTATAAATATAATAAATATCAAGTACAAATTCCATTAACAATAATGGAGGATCCCGTGGATTATTTGAGTGGCATGCAATAGTTTTCCAAGATTGATTTGAATAATGGGTATCACCATATCAAAATTAGAGAAGGAGAGAATAGAAGATAACATTCAAGAAAAATGAAGGGTTATATGGTGTTAGGCGGAAATATTGTCGTTTAATTCCATTGTAGTACTTTCCCAACTATTTAATTTGTCAATCCGAGGTTCGTAGGCTTACGAAGCACACACACTATATATGCAGGACTGAAGTAGAAGTAATCTAATCTAAATTGTTGAAATGAAATTAATCTAGGAAAGCATTGAAAGACTAACTAGGAAAGCATGAAATTAATCTAGGAAAGAAATACAACATGTGAAGATTTGAATGACAAAAGACATATGTGATCTCACACAATAATTCTATCTCAAATTGCATTACAAGAATCAAATGAAAAATCATGAAAGCATGACAAATGAAAGAATACAAATCAAAGCTAAGAATCCCCTTCTAAGACCTCAAGCTAAGCTAAGTATAATCTCTCCTCTCTAACTCCCCAAAATGAAGAGAGAACACTCTCTTTTATACATGAGAGTCTTGAAGATAAGATAAGAGTCTCATAATTACAGATCCACTATTCTCTCAACCACTTTCCTATTATTACAAGATATGATCCCTTCAAATCCTCCACACATCTCTCACAAATCTTGGATAAGAAATGCCATCAAAATCTCCATGATTTTCTCCTTTGAATATGCTTGAATGATTATCCCAAACATTCTTCAAATCTTCAAAGCTTGAAGATGAAATTCGAATTTAAGGCTAGGTGGTAATATTTGACTTTGTTGAAATCTTCAAATATACCTGTACACATCATAAAACTCATCCAATCTTGAGATATAATGAAAATATGTTAATTTCTAATATTTAATCACAAATTCACTTATAATACTAAAATGAATAAAGTGGAAAATTATAATGTGAAACCCAAATGTATTTATGAAAATGGTATAATAAAAGGTTAATGGGACGATGGAATGTAATGAATAATGAAGGAAAAGGTGGATGAAAATATGACATTTTTGAGGCCCAACATCTCCCCAACTAAACTTGTTGCATGTCCTCATGAAACCATGCAGGGATCTTCTTAAGAACTTTTGGCATTTAAACTATGGCTTTGATTGATGATGTCTTTTTAATAAGGAATATTTCCAGGATGTAAAATACAGGAGTAGCAACATGTAAAATACATGTGCAATAGCATGTAATACATGTGTAACAACATGTGAAATATGTGTAACAACATGTGAAATTTTCTTATGGTTGGTTCTTGTGTGAAAACCATGAATACAAAAAAATGTTGGTTCTTGTGTTAACAACATTCATTTCACTTATTGATTTTCTTGCTGCAATAATTTAGCCATGTACTCACTAGAAATAATAAGCTATCAATGTGCATAAGAGAACATCACTGAGTATAAGAAAGCCTTTTCTCTATCTTTTATGAATCATGCCAATATGTATATCAATGCATATGAAGCAAAGTTCAATAGGGGATCATTGGAAAAGAAAATTTGGTAAACAATAAATGAGATGAAAAATGGAGTGATAATAGTGGGAAAAAAATGGAATACTGG
>SNQJ01S0033918.1:124697-143663 GCA_010110895.2 Picea sitchensis
AGGACTGAATTAGGAGTAATCTAATCTAAATTGTTGAAATGAAATTAATCTAGGAAAGCATTGAAAGACTAACTAGGAAAGCAGGAAATTAATCTAGGAAAGAAATACAACATGTGAAGAGTTGAATGACAAAAAACATATGTGAGCTCACACAATAATGCCATCTCAAATTACATTACAAGAATCAAATGACAAATCATGAAAGCATGACAAATGAAAGAATACAAATCAAAGCTAAGAATCCCCTTCTAAGACTTCAAGCTAATCTAAGTCTAATCTCTCCTCTCTAACTCCCCAAAATGAAGAGAGAACACTCTCTTTTATACATGAGAGTCTTGAAGATAAGATAAGATTCTCATAATTACAGATCCACTATTCTCTCAACCACTTTCCTATTATTACAAGATATGATCCCTTCAAATCCTCCACACACCTCTCACAAATCTTGGATAAGATATGCCATCAAAATCTCCATGATCTTCTCCTTTGAATATGCTTGAGTGATTATCCCAAATATTCTTCAAATATTCAAAGCTTGAAGATGAAATTCGAATTTGAGGCTAAGTGGTAATATTTGACTTTGTTGAAATCTTGAAATATACCTGTACACATCATAAAACTCATCCAACCTCGATATCTAATGAAAATATGTTAATTTCTAATATTTAATCACAAATTCACTTATAATACTAAAATGAATAAAGTGGAAAATAATAATGTGAAACCCAAATGTATTTATGAAAATGGTATAATAAAAGGTTAATGAGACGATGGAATGTAATGAATAATGAAGGAAAAGGTGGATGGAAATACGACATTTCTGAGGCCCAACATATGGGTGGATGGTTATGCCATTTGGGTTGATGAAGAAACTTAGTACCTTCATGAGGTATTGAAACAATTCTTAGGTTAATTTGTTGTTGTTTAACTTGATATTTTGAATTTTAGTAGGACATAAGAGGAGCACCCGAGGCATTTGCAACAAGTATTGGAGTGGTTGAAAGACGAGAATCCGTTGATAAATTTGAAGGAATGTACCTTCATGTAAGAGGAGTTTGTATACTTGGATTTTATGATTTTTCAATAAGGTTTGAATATGGACCTAGAGAAGATAAGGGCTATTGTTGAATGGACTATTTACAAGATAAATTTTGATGTTAGAGGTTTCCATGGATTGGCGAGCTTCTATATAAATTTTTATTATAAATTTAGTGGTATATGTACATCACTAATTGAGTGCATGACTAAGGTAAGTTTTTAGTGGCTAGTAGAAATTGGAAGGAGCTTTGAAATGTTTAAGAAGAATGTCACTGAATAATTAGAATTGGCCTTACCATATTTCATCAAAATTTTCTAAGTGGATTGTGATGTGAGTGGATTAGAAATTGGAGTATTGAGTCAAGAAGGTAAAGCTATTGATTTCTTTAGTGATAATTTGAATCATACCAAAGGGAAATACTATGTTCAGGATCGATAATTCTATGCTATAATTCAAGAAAAAAAGAAGTGGAGACAATCTTTATTTCCTAAAGAGTTTGTGTTGTTCCCTAATCATCAAACACTTCAATATATGAACAATCAAGGGAAGTTGGATCCAAGACATACAAAATGGGTGGAATTATTGCAAAGTTACTCATATGTTTTGAATACAAAATTAGGAAATTCTAACAAGGTTTCTTATATATTTATTAGGAGAGTGTTGTTGTTAAGTATTATGCCATTATTATGGCTATTGAAGTTGTGGATCTAGATAGTGTGCAAGTTCTATGTGAGGATGATGTAGATGTTGTAGAAGTTTGGAAATATTGTTAAGGAACCATGGAGTGTGGAATAGACTCCATGCTTAGAGTTTTTCATTCAATAATGATTCTTGTTCAAGATTTATCAATTTTTCATACCAAGAGGTTCCATGAGAGAGAATATCATTTGACAGTTACATAGTAGAGGATTGAGTGGTCATTTTGGTAATGAAAAGAATGTGAACTTTGGTGGAAGAAAGATTCTTTTGGCCAAGTACAGGTAGGGATGTGAGAAGGTTGGTTGAATGCTATAGGCATGTCAATGCGCAAAACAAAGGAGTCAAAATATAGGTTTGTATAAATTATTACTTGTACCAAAGAATCCATAGGACGATGTTGTAGTCTAGGGATTAAAATCATGCATTCAAGAAGAGAGCTACATTATAGAAAGAATATTATGAACACACACATAAATCAAGAAATAATATAAATATTTGGGAAGGTTAACCAAACACTTTTGTATTCATTCTTCAAGAGTATTTACATAGGAAATATGGTTGGAGCAGTTGTACCTGCTCCAATTAAGAATTTGTTAAGATCCTTTACTTGACTTATGCATTTACATTCTTGTACTTAACTAATTTATAAGATATATTCTTGTGCTAATGTGTGATGACTTATTACAAGGGACTAAGAGGCCTCCCAACATCTCCCCCACACCCAAATACTTTCTCGTCCCTAGCAAGTGTGAAATAACATCCTAGGTCTCTACTCATACACAAGTGTCCTTAATGTGCATCAACCATGTGTGAAGTTTCAGTGAAACCTACACATAGAACATAGATAGTATAAATTCACACAAATATTGAAAAAGAGAGAGAGAAAAAGAGAGAGTAATTAATTTTATTAAATGAATTTTATAATTAATAATACACATGATATAATCCACATGGATGAATTAATGTGCCATAGTAGTGATCTAGAGAGATCTGGACACTCATTAAGAGACTTTGTAGTGAATTGCCACCTAGTCCTAATTAATTTTCCATGCATTCATTAGTTAATTAGCTAATCACACAAGTGGAGTGGAGAGAGACTCATGTGTGTATGTGTAGCACCCTACTAGCCTCATGAATGTAATATGCACTCTCCTAGTGAGAATATCGAGGTAAACATGTATGACTCTACTCCACTAGTTGAACTAAAGTGTAACTAAGTCAAGACCAACTAGTCTAATTGAGGTGTAACAAGACTAAAGAGGATGTAGTGTCCTATTTTAGTAGAGGATCCCTATTTTAATGGGGAATATTCTTAGGGAAAATATTTTCATCTATGGTTGGCACCCTCAAAATTAGACTAGTAAACTTAGGAAAAAAATTACTAGGTGAGTGTGTAATATCTCGAACACTCCCCCTAAACACTACTAGGGTGTAAATGAAGAATGTGTCTCAGGAAGAAGCCACATTAGGTACCCATTTTACAATGAATATAATCAATGAACACTAAAAAAAGAGTAAAGAGGGAAAACCTCGTGGGAAACCCCCCCTTTGAAAGTACAATGCTGAAAAAGAAGAAGGAAAGAGAAACAACTGCTAGGAAACTATGTCCTTCACTCCAAGATGGTCATGTAGGATGTGGAACTTCTACTTAGTGAAATTCTTGGTGAATATGTTGGCAGTCTATTCAGAGGAAGGAATGTACTAAAAATATATAATCACATCATGAACCAACTATAGAATGTAATGCATATGGATCTTGGTGTGTATTTTATGTTGTTGTTGCACTTGATCTCTGCAAAATTTGAGTGTGCTCTGGTTGTCACACCAGATTATAGTCAGATGATGCAAAACGATACTGAGATCAATGAGGAAGTTCTATAGAAAAAATATCCGAATGTTAATTTTGACCTCTCCTCTGTACTTTACCTCTACTGACAATAAATCAATCACTGATTTATTTTTACTTGACCAATAGATGGGGCCAGATACCAAATTGAGAGTATGCCCAGAGCTGGAATTGTGATCTTTTTTATCTCTAGACTAATATAAATCTATGAATCCCATGAGATCTAATGTGAAATCTTACACATAGTGAATCCCATAAATGGTGGTGCCTTGAACACATATGAGTATGCACTCGACAAATTTCTAGTGTAGCTCATGTTGCTCCTAGTTGTACCTAGAAACTCCCTCTACTACATATGAGAGATATGTTCAAGCGTGGAAGAGATATAAGGGGCTCCCCACTAGCTATTGATACAAGGTGCTTTCCACCAATGGTGTATCCCTTCCATCCTCAATCCTTACCCTAGACAAGAAGGATATGGATACATACTTGCATTAGGTCATGTGGAATCTAAACAAGAGGTCCCTAGTATACTTAGTCTACAATAAATTGATTCCTAAAGCATCCTGGTTGATATCAAGGGAAATGGAAAGATGAATTGGGCCTATGTATGTCATAGAGAACCTACCATTCAACATGTATTTGACTGCAACAATTGTTGAGGTTGAACTACCTAAGATCAAGAGGTCATATACACTAGAACTAAGATAGAAAGAGAGTAAGAAGTCCTCAACATATAGACATTGGGATATGATTTACATCTAACAAAGTTATGAGAGAGTAAATAAGAATCCATCTTAGTGTAACATGCTCTAGGCATCTGCTTGAGGCCATATAATAAATTTTTCCATTCGACATACTAGATATGAGTTGTGGTTGTACCCCTAATGTTGCTCCATGTGGATATCCTCTGAGAGATCCCCATGAAGAAATACATTTTTCGCATCGATCTGGTGAACATCCCACCCCCTAGCTGCTACAATGGCAAGGGCCAATTGGATGGAGTCCATATTTTCTACTGGAGAAAAGGTCTCACTGATCTAGATTATTTAAGGAATCAAATGAAAGTAGAGATATTACAATGAAATAAACATAAAAATTGCCAAAAACAAAGAAATACAAAAATACATGATTTCTATTAATGAAAGAAATGTACAGACAGTAAAAATACAAAGTGCAAGACTTGCTATAATGGTGGCAACTTTATCTCTAAGAAGAGATGCCACAACTACGCTCATTTGCAAGAATATGATTACAATGAGGCTCTGAAGGCCTTTTTATGATAAACATGAATGCCAAAACCCTAGACATCCAAAAACCTAACCCTATTAGATGAAGCGCCAAAATTCATGTGGGTCTTGTTGGGGTAAGTTAGTAAGGTATAAGGGTCATAAATTTTGCATATGATCTCTGTTTTAGGCATGTGATAGCCCATTGGAAAGGTATTTTCAAGAAATATGCATTATTTCTTCCAACTTTTAATTTGTTTACATTTTGACTATGGAAAGATAAGAAAACATTGTTTAGAGCCCCAAAATGACCTTGGAAGTACAAAAAGATGTACTAACATGAAAACTTCCAAAATAATCCAGTTGGAATAGGTGGGAAACCACCAATATCCACCTGGATGTTGTGTAGGGCTTCAAGATAGTATCGTAAGTGTGGAAACCATAATTAAAAAGAAATTTCCCCATTATAGAGAAACGTGATGAACTGAAAACTTTCAATATGAGCTAGTTGGAATTTGAAACAGGTGGGTGGCCACCAATATCCACCTAGATAAATCCTCCCCCCTTAGGAAGAAATGGTATCCATTGTGTTGAGTGCCCAGGGAAGAGGGGAAAGTGTTTTTTGAATTTGAATCTTGGTGATTTGTGTGCCTTGTTGGAGAAGTTGCATTGCTTGTTCTGTGGAAGGCTGTCACAAACCTATTGTTGGAGGGGTTGAATCTATTCCACCAACCTGTTGTCTCTGGGATTGATGGGGCATTGTGTAGGAATTGTAGGTGAAGAAACAATATATTCTTTCTCTTATGCAATCTGTTTTTGTTGTATAGAAGGTGTTGAGGTTGCAGTGGTTGTAGTGGCCTTCTGTGCATACTTTGAATTTTGCAGTATGAGAGATTACCTTGCGACATTGTTTTGGTGGAACAATAGTCAAAACTACCTCTGGTATCCTATAGAGCTGACCCCCAGAGTAATAATGAAACTACGGGGTTGAGACTCATAAAAATCATGATGTTTCCACATATATGGTTGGCCCAAAAAAACATCACAGACATCAAGAGGGGAAACATCACACACTACCTCATACTTGAAGGGTTGGATGCCATAGGACAGGTGCCACTATTGGCTGACACATAGATCTCGTCCTTGGTGAATCCATCCATTGTTGTATGGTTACAGGTGTGGTGTTGTCGACAACCCAAAATGTTTGACGACCTCAATCGAGATGAGTTTTTTCTTGTTGTCTCTATCAACAATGAAATGCAATGGGGTTCCCTTCATCCACATCTATGAATGGAAGAGCTGCTCCCCCTCTTTACGATCTACTGGTTCTTCTGGCTGAATTGTTACAGTTGTGACAATAGAAATAGGGTTTGCGTTGATGATCTGTCCATTTTCAATATTTTATGGATCATATTCTGAATCAGGGTTCAACTCCTTGTCTTTGACCTCAGCTACCAATGAAGGTTTCGAGCGACATTCATCGATGTTGTGCCGGGGGATTTTTTGGAAGTCACACCACTTCCTAGTGTCATTATTCGTCTTTCCTTTACCTTTATTTTCACGTGTCTTGGATTGGTTGTCGGGAGGTTTTTGGTTAGGGACCTCTTTACCATGCTTTGGTTGTTTTGTATTTGCAGACCCGAACTCCCATTTATTCTGGTGCCTAAATTTCTAGTCAATTTTGACAACATATCGATAGGCAACTCCTAATGATGAGATGTTTAGGAAATCCATTTCAGTTTGGATGTACCTATGTAGATCCCCACGATATTTCACAACCCAATGTCGCTCGAAGTCTTTGATACCCATCTTGGTGCACAAGGTATGGAAATTATTTGTGAACTACGACATTTTTTGGCTCTTCTCTTGATGAAGTGTGGTCCATCTCATGTACTAATATTCATATTTATCAACAAGGTATTATTATTCCTTGACCGCATCAACAAAAAAATACCAAGTGGGATGGGCCCCATATATTCCATATTCATTTGTGGAAATTTTCTCCTACTAACTTTCCGAAGAATGTTTGACATGGGGGAGAGCCTTGAGGAGTGCGAAGGTGATATTTTCCCTATCGGAAAAATTGTGAACATAGAAATAACCTTCTAGTAGATTCAACCATTTTTCTAAGGCATCCACATCTATCTGACCTTCAAATATAGGAATATCAAAATTAACTTGTACCTTGAAGGGAGATGTTCTGTTGGCGCAAGTTTGATCAGACCAGGGTCCTTCTTAGGTTACCAACAAAAGGTACCTTGTAGTCTAGAGCGCTNAAGTGTGGTCCATCTCATGTACTAATATTCATATTTATCAACAAGGTATTATTATTCCTTGACCGCATCAACAAAAAAATACCAAGTGGGATGGGCCCCATATATTCCATATTCATTTGTGGAAATTTTCTCCTACTAACTTTTCGAAGAATGTTTGACATGGGGGAGAGCCTTGAGGAGTGCGAAGGTGATATTTTCCCTATCGGAAAAATTGTGAACATAGAAATAACCTTCTAGTAGATTCAACCATTTTTCTAAGCCATCCACATCTATCTGACCTTCAAATATAGGAATATCAAAATTAACTTGTACCTTGAAGGGAGATGTTCTGTTGGCGCAAGTTTGATCAGACCAGGGTCCTTCTTAGGTTACCAACAAAAGGTACCTTGTAGTCTAGAGCGCTGGCATTTTCATCTCCTCCGAGGAGAACAAGTCTCACTCAAAGAACTGTTGAGATAGATAGATAGGGAAGGGTAGGGAACAGACTTAAGAGGATCCATAGGGCCTTCAGGACTCATTCTTCCTTCTATTACTGGTTTGTTAACTAGATATTTCAATGTAGAATGGCCAGTAAAGAATTTAAAATCAGACCCTAACAAATAATGTCTAAATTTATGAAAAGCATAAATCAGGGCTAGACCCTCCCTCTCTGTCGTTGTGTAGTTGCACTCTTCTTGTGACAACTTCTGAATCGAAAAATAGATAGGGTGATCCATAGCTCCATCACCAGGTTGCATTAAGATAACTCCCAAAGAAATTCCTGAATAATCTACATGGATGTGAAATTCATTCTCCCTGTTTGGGAATATCATAATCGGTGTTGTGATGAGTTTCTCCTTGAGTGTCTCAAATGCTTTATCACATTCTGGAGTCCATTGGAAAGTTTCATTCTTTTTCAGTAATTTTTCCAGAGTTTTTGTAATGTTGGCATGTCTTCGGATGAACCTGTGATAGTAACCTGTGTGTCCCAGTGTGGAGTGCAACTGTTTAACGCTTGTAGGTGGAGGCATATTCACAATGACCACAAATTTGGTTGGGTCTACCAATACTCCTTCTTGGCAGACTATATGACCCAACAAATTCCCATGTGGTACACAAAAGATACATTTTCTGAGATTCAATGAGATTTGCAACTCTCTGCATCTGTCAAACATTAGTCGCAACAACGCTACATGTTCCTTGAGCAGGATATATATTGTCTAATCATCCATATAGACTTCTATAAATTTGTGGATGAAATCTCTAAAAGATGCTATCACAATCTTTAAGAAAACTGCAGGGGTGTTATTCAAGCCAAATGGAATCACATTGTATGTGAAGGATCCCCATTTTGTTATGAAAGTGGTCTTCCTTTTGTCTTCTTCAACGATCCTGACTTGATGGTATCCTGAAAATCTTTTTGTGAATGGGTATGCTTCCTGATCCGGATTATTTTTGGCATGAAATGAGAGCGGAGATATAACACATAAATATTTAGAGATATTGCAAGAGAAACAACAATATAACAGAGATATAGTGGAAATAAAACAAGAGTCACAGATATAAAGTAATACACGATTTCTATTAACGAAATAAATGTACAGAGACTGTAAAATACAAAGTGAAAGACTCGCTAGAATGGTGGTAGATTATCTCTGAGAAGAGATGTGATGGCTAATCACATCCATGAGAAGATGATAATTACAATGAGGTTCTAAGGGCCTTTTTAACATAAGTAAAATCCAAAACCCTAACCCCAGAAGATGAAAAGCCAAAAGGTTTGTGGGCCCTGATGGGGTTAGTTGATACGTCAACTTCCCAGGGGCGTAACTTTTGCATACGATCTTCGTTTGGGGCGCTCGATAGCTCGTTGGAAAGATCTATCTGAGAACTACAAATTTTGGGTGAGAAACATCGATCTATGATCCATGTTGCTCCCCATTTTCTCAAAAAACATCGTTTAGGGCCTCAAAATGGCCCCAGAAGTTTAAAACTGCTAAAAATAGTAAATTACCAAAATTGCCAAAAACATGTTTTGGGCCAGTTGGAGAAGGTGGGTGGCCACTGATATCCACCTGGATCAATCCTCCCTCCTTAGGAAGAAATTTTCTCCATTGCATTGAGTTCCCGGGGGAGAGGGGAAAGCGATTGTTGAATTTGAATCTTGGTGATCTTCTTGCCTTGCTGGAGAAGTGGCGTTGCTTAGCTTGTTGAAGGCTATCATGAACCTTTGGCTGGAGGGTTTGGACCTTTTTAACCAGTCTTGCTATTTTAGATGACTGTGTGCAGAAGGAATCTTTGTTCTTTCCTACAACCTTGTCAACCTTCTTCTGTTGGATAGAAGGTGCTTGGGCCAAAGTTGTGGTGGTTGCAGTATCCTTCTGTTCACCTTTTGAAAAAATTGTGGAGAAGATGAATTTTGTAGTATGAGATACTACCTTGCGACACTGTTTAGGTGGGGCAGTAGTTGGAACTACCTCTGGTATCCTGTAGAGATGACCCCCTGGAGTAATAATGACACTACAGGGTCGAGACTGATAAATAACATGGAATTTCCACATATATGGTTGGCCCAAGAGAACATCACAGACATCCAGTGGGGCAACATCACATAATACCTCATCCTTGAAGGGTTGGATGTCGTATGACAATCGACACTGCTAGATGACATGAAGATCTCATCCTTGGTGAAGCCACCCGATGCTGTATGGTTGTGGGTGTGGTGTTGTTGACAATTCCAACTGTTTGATGACCTTTGCTGAGATGAGGTTCTTTTGGCTTCCGCTATCAACAATAAAATGCAACAGGGTCCCCTTCACCCACATCTGTGAATGAAAAAGGCGCTCCCCCTCTTCAGGATCTGTTGGTTCTTCTGTTTGAATTGCTTTGGTCGCAATAATAGCTCTTTCCAACGAATAGCTCGATAGCTCATTTAGGGCCTCAAAATGGCCCCGGAAGTTAAAAACTGCTAAAAATAGTAAATTACCAAAATTGCCAAAAACATGTTTTGGGCCAGTTGGAGAAGGTGGGTGGCCACCAATATCCAACCGGATCACTTCCTTTCCCAAAAATTGTTCTAGAACTTCGTCTATAAAGGGTGTTGGGAAAGGGTCATGTACACAGACAAAGTTGGGGCTTCTATAGTCTACACAGACTATAATATCCTTTGTGTCTTTCTTTCTTTGAATAACTATCGGGATAACCCACTCTGCTTCTTCTACTGCAAAAATGAGACCTGCTTCCAACATCTTGTCTATATCCTTCTTAACCTTCTCTTTTAATCTAGGGTTAATATGGTATGGACTATGTTTGAGAGAATTGGATCCTGGTTTTAGTTCAATCTTCATTTCTCCCATGACTCCTTTGATTCCATTTAACTCTGAAAAAGTCTTTGGGAACAAATCCTCATATTCCCGCAGTAAAATCTGTATTTCCTGACTGGTTTTCTCATCCCAGTAGTCTCCCACCATAGCTATCTTGGGTTTCTCTATAGTCCCTATATTGATTTTGCACAATTTTAATGGGTGATTGTAGGAACTATCGGTCTGTCTGGGTATGGTGTTTTTAATTTCTCTTCTCCCATCTGTATCTGTGATGGCTAGGTTTCTCAATTCTTCTAGGTCATCTAGGATTTTTGAATCTCTTCTAATCTAATAACATGTTATAGGTTTCTCAATTGAGGGAAATTCGATATTAGTCTAGAGTTCTTGGCTATGTTTAGTGCATACCACTAAGTTTGATTTCTGATTACCACTATCTGTAAGAAGAAATTCTTTAATCTTTTGCAAGACTACTTCAAGCTCAGGGTACTTACTTGTAAATGAGAAGTCCTTGCAAAATTGAGTTGGCAGTGTTTTCTAGTCACTGGTCTATCTTCTGGTTTCCTCATGTATGAACCAAGATTTCAGGATTGGACCTAGAGAGTGGAGAAATACCTAGACCTAGAAGTGAGAGGGTATCCCCACAACTTGCCACTGTGTCACGCACTATTCAATATGTATCCTAGGATCCAATTATCTACTGAACAGTTGCACAACTTGAAGATCCATTTGCATCTCTGATTCTAGTTGCTCCTTATTCTGGAACCTGTACTTGATATCTTGCTTCACCTCATACCAAGTTCCGAATACGGATTTATGATTAGCCCACCATCTGGAAGGGGTGTTCTGAAAAGCTACATGTAGTACAAAGATTCTTTGGTCTTCTCTTATATTTTCTTCCATGTTGTGTAAAAAACTATTTAGATCTGAGGTTCCAATGTATATTGGGTGTTCTCTAACTTTGGCCCCAACCCATCTGGTCACTCTGACAATTATGCATCTTCTTGAGAATCTTTCATGCGAACCTTGCTGCCAACTATTGAAAGCCAGTTCTGAATCTTTATCTATTGACTGCATGCTTATCCAACTTATTGATCAATCAACAATAGGATTTATATAATCATTTCTCATCCCAGCTTTTATAGTGTACAACTGGTCCAAGTCTTCTCCCTCCATATTATTTTCTGTTGGTTTTGTATACCTGGGTCCTACGTATGGATCCAAAGGTTGAACTACCTTGATTCCCTCAACCTCAAAGGTCATGGTGTCTTTACTCAAGTCGATTACTGCATAATTTCCATAGGCCCAATCGATGCCAAGTAGTGAAGGGTAGGGGTCCTTATCTCCCATGATCTCAATGACTTAAAATTCAGCCACTGTCTTTACTCTCGCAACATCTATTTCCACATTCTCCAGTCTTCCTATGGGGAATATACAATATTGGTTTTCTATTATTAACTGAATTGGGGAATATGTCAGCCTAGGTTTTCCTAAGGCTTCCCAGGTCTTCTTTGGTAGAATGTTCACATCGGATCCTAGATCCAACATGACATCCTTGATTTCAAATTCATCTAACTGGACTACTAGTCTAAATTATTTTTCGGTTCGTACTTTTCTTCGTTGTACTCTCTGGGTACTTTTCTAAGGAATATTAGCCCTTATTCTTGCCTCTAGGGGTTCTGCATTCCCTAAAACTAAGTATAGTGCATTGCACAACTTCTCTATTAGTTGATCATTCCCTAGAATGTCATAGAGTAATTGAAACCAAAGGTCAACTACATTTTGAGGTTTCTCAGGTTGTCTCGGCATGACTACAAGGTTTTTGGGTGCAGGGGGTGAAGCAAGGACTTGCACCATATTGGGATAAACAATAGGCTGTAAAGGTTTCTCTTCCATCTCAAGGCTAGGAACATTCTGAAATACTTCTATGGCATCTTAAAAGAATAGCCTTTGTTTCAGAGGGTCATACATGTCTTCTTTAGGTGCTTCTTTTTGGATTTGAGGTAGAGTATCAACATCAGCTCATGTCTTCGCTCCTCCTCGAGTAACGATATTAAGGTTGGGAAATTGTCCCTTAGCAACCCTATTTATTTATGAACTGATAAGGTTAGTTCCTCTTTGTCTTACTCTATCCTCCCATTTTTCAATTAACTCTGGGCAGTCTTCAGTTGCATTCCCATTGGTTCTGCAGTGAGAGCACCATGGACACCTTGGATCAGGAAAATATCTAGCCATGTGACCTTGTTCATCAAAGTTATATCATCTACTTAGCCCTCTTCCTCCAGTTCTTCATCCTCTGAAGTCTCCTCTAGCTCCACCTCCTCGACCTCTTCCTAGTCCCTGAGGGTTTTCATTCACCCTGAATGTTGTTCGATCTAATCTGTCTGCTAGTGCATCCAACACTCTACATTGATTGGTAGTATGTGTGGTAGATGCGCAGAACTCGCAATGTACTGTGCTTGGTATTGTCGAATATTTTTGCATGATGGGGCAATGTTGTGGTCCATGCCCATGGATTTGACATATTTCACAATACTTAGCTATTGGTGCTTCTTGGCCTTATGGGAAAGCATGATACAAGGCGGGGTTATGGAAAGGTAAGTTTGTCAACACTTGCGCAAATACTCTTGCAGGTCTTGGTGGGGTTATCATCATATTTTGAGGGGGTCCCATTCCCCTTACTCACGGACATTCATTTTCCAGATAACCTTCCATATAAAATCCAATGCACCAAACCTACGGTCATCCTAATATGGGTATCATCAACTCTTGAATCTTTTCTGTAGGTGTCGATATCTTCCGTTGTATTTGTGCCATATTCACATCTACTGGGGGTCTGGTCATTCTTAGGATCCCAGGGTATCCCACCATGGCTGTAATATTCATTAATTGTTCCAAGGTGTCTGTTAGTGTGGTTATCTGATGTTGCATTAGCGGAATCCGAGTCAGAGGCAACAACACTTGAATGTACTACTCCCTTTGATGTTCTTCGTGGATTGGATGTGCCAACCTCCCTATGGCATCTTTAAACTTCTGGATTTATTCCTAGGCCGATTCACCTTCCCGCTATTGGATCTCGCTTAACTCGAACAGAGCTTGTTGTTCTGACTGAGGTAATTTGATCTCTGCTATAAAATTTATCCGTACCTGGCCAAGTGAGAACGCTTGACCTTGCATTCCTGGCACTCCTGGATCGATACTATTCATGTACTACTTGAGAGAGCTCCCTCTCAAGGTAGTATTGAACTTGACCAACTTATTCACATCCGGAGTCTCTCTAGATCTCCATATTGCTTCACACAAGAACCAGTGTTTCTCAACGTATTCATCTCCCTTACCCCAAAATTCTTAGTATCGGGCAATTGAACCTCCCGCATGGCCATTCATTTTTGATCTTGTTGTTCCTATCAATATGAATCCTAACGATCCTACCTGCGATCTACCAGGGGATCCCACTATCCTCCCTGTACTTGCACTTCTTGGTTGTGATTGACTTATAAATTGTACTGGAACAGAACTACCATGAAAAGGTAGTATCAAACTTACTGCTTGTATAGAAGACACTTGGGTTATGGGTGATTTGAGGCTGGCGCCATTAGCTTCGGGGAAATTTTCTTTGATATGGGGGGTCTCATTTTCTTCCACTAGGATGATCTCTTCAGCCATATTCCCAATATCTCCTGTTATCGGGGTTGAATCTTCTATTTCTTCTCCAAGATTCATGTAGTTTTATTCCTCTCTCATGTCTGCACCTTATCCTTCTTGTCCCACCTCCTGGGGACTTCTTTCTCTCCACGCTTATATCTCATTTAAACTTTGATTGGCCAGTCATTCCTGTCTTTTCATCTTCTGCAATTCTTCCCTTTGTCTTTCCTCTACTTCTCCTGATTCGCTCTCTTTCCTCAACTTCTCGGATTGTCTTGCTACTTTCTTGATCTTTCCCTGCCACCCATTCTCAACTATGGTAGACCTCTTCAAGGCTTACTCATCTCTTGAGTCCATTTCTTGTTGTTTCCCCCACATTTGTGAAAGAAACCTTATCCTCTCTCATGCCATGACTCTCACCCCGCCTCACCCTACCCCAAGCGAGGGTGTTTACACTTCCATATCGGTCGGGGACATATTCAACATCCCCTCCTCCATCAAGAAAACCTTAATCCACAGAGGGATTTCTCTTAACAGCCTTCCCCTTGTGTCTTTATTGAAAATTACGTCTTCTCGTGAGAAATATTGGTGATTCTCAACTGCAAATTCAATGATATATCCCTCTAATGTGGTGCTGACCCAGAAATCAACTGTTTGTGTGACTGGACAATCCAACCTATGAAGTGTTTCTAGATTCTCAGTATCCCATTCGTTGATAATATTGACTCGTCCTTGGAACTTTGGAGCTTCTTGGAGCCTCTTTATCCAGTGGAAAAATTCTTCCAGGAATTTAACCCAGAAAATATCATACTGGTCGCTCGATCTTTCTGAGTAAAAGATTGCTTCGTGAGTGTTTTCCACTGATTTTCCCCTCAATTATACTTCTTCCCATATGAAGGCGTCACAATTTCTTTCTCACCATTGATCAATACTAGATCTATGAATTCTCAGAAGAATTCTCCCTACAGGTTCCCTTTTAATGCGGGTCCCGGAAACGAAACCATTTTTTTGGCGCAAGTTTTATCAGACGAAGGTCCTTCTCAGGTTGCCAACAAAAGGTATCGTGTAGTCTAGAGAGTTGGAATTTTCATCTCCTCCGAAGAGAAGAAGTCTCACCCAAAGCGCTACTAAGACAGATAGATAGGGAAGGGTAGGGAAAATAGTTAGAGGATCCATAGGGCCTTAAGGACTCATTCTTGATCTTGCGTAAGAGACATGAACATATCTTAACCATACATGTGCAATAATCGAACCTACTTACGTTGTGAAAAAGTGTTTAAATGTGGAACCATCAGATATAACTTATATACCATAAGGAAATGTTGTAATGCACAAGAAAACACACTGAGATACATTATATTTAAAAATTTAGGTTCTTCATATTATCTTCAAAATCTTTCTATGATTACAAACTCATAATTACACAGTAGTGCACTGTACATGCTCTTGACTCTGAACTCATGTCGCAGAGATCTAACTCTCGAATTGATAGATCAAATTCATTACAGAATCACAAATCAATTGACCAACAACAACAATGGAAACAAAAACAAAAACTAATCAACCCTTTTACTATTATGTTCATCAACCAATCAACCCATTTACAATTATGTTCATCACTATTTATAATCTGGGTTGTGTCTTCCTTCTCGTCTTGCACGCTTTCTTGTTCTATTGTAGCCATTTTTTTCTTAGCTGGCGTTGCTTTGAATTTCACAACTGCTTTCTATTGCTCTTTCTCATTTTGATGTCCAACCTCTATTGAATCTTTCACAACTCATGCTCGGTCAAAAATTGCACAATTCCTTATCCAAAAATGAAGGGCCCAATAGGCTCCTCCAAAGTTTCTTCTTGATGAAGATGGTCTGTTGCTATCGGAAGACATTGAAGGATGTGGGGAAAATTCTCCATTATTTTGTCCCTCTCTCACGCAAGAGATTTCTCAAGAAAAAAGTTAATAGAATCAGCTTCTCCTCAGTTTTTATTTTCTGCCACCATAGAGGGTTTCTTGGGCATGCGAGAGCAACTTTCCTCAAGAGAGACAAGCTCGAGACCCAACTTTCTATACTCATACCTCGTTGAGGGCATGCACTAGAAAATGATCAAGAGAAACCTGCTCTGATACCATTGATCTAGATTATTTTTGAAACAAAATGAAAGTAGATATATTACAATGAAATACACATAAAAATTCCCAGAAACAGAGAAATACAACAATGCATGATTTCTATTAATGAAATAAATGTACATAGACTATAAAAATACAGAGTGAAAGACTCGCTATAATGGTGGCAGCTTTATCTCTGAGAAGAGATGTGATGGCTACGCTCATTCACAAGAAGATGATTACAATGAGGCTCTGAAGGAACTTTTATGATAAACATGAATGCCAAAACCCTAGACATCCAAAAACCTAACCCTAGGAGATGAAGTGCCCAAATTCATGTGGGCCTCATTGTGGTAAGTTAGTACATTAACTTCCTAGTGTCATAACTTTTGCATATGATCTTCATTTTAGGCGTGTGATATCCCATTGGAAAGGTATTTTTGAGAAATATGCATTATATTGTCAAACTCTAACTCCATCTACAGTTTGACTATGGAAAGACAAGAAAACATTGTTTAGAACCCCAAAACGTCCATAGAAGTACAGAAAGATGTACTGACATGAAAACTTCCAAAATAAGCCAGTTGGAATAGGTTGGAAGCCACCAATATCCACTTGGATGCTGTGTAGGGATTTAGGATAGCCCCGTAAGTGTAGAACCCATAATTGCAAATAAATGTCCCCATTATAGAGAAAGGTGTTGAACTGAAAAATTTCAAGATGAGCATGTTGGAATTTGGAACAGGTGGGTGGCCACCAATATCCACTTGGATCACTCACCATAGTCAATCCCATGAATTTTCTGAAATACTTTGGAAACCAATATTTCCTTGTACCTTCTCATATGTCGGTCTATTTCCCTCTTGGTCCTATAGACCCATTTACATATGACAAGCTTCTTTTATTAAGGAAGTGGAAACAAGTCCCATGTCTGGTTCTTAATGAGGGATTTATATTCCTCGACCGTAATTTCTTCCCAGAAGGGATTCCCTTCAAACTCTACATAGGTCTAAGGGTTTGAAGCTAGCTCCATGTAGAAATCCATGGGAATGATTGGTTCTATAACTGTAACTGCATGAGGTGGCTCCTCAAACTAGGATGTCATCCTCCTAGGATCTGTCAGATCCCCCACAAGGTCACCAACTTCCTGTAGACTGGGATGCACACACTTGGGAATCTAAGGTGGATAATTGTCTACATGCACATCATTTTATGAATCTAATTCAAAATTCATATATGAACTATGATTTTAATGGGTGGATACATCATCTCAAATGTATGGAACAAGTGGAGGTGTAGAATTTTTTGCATGTGGCTCCTAAGATGCATGCATGGGACTTTCCTCAAACTATAAAAAATTTTCAATGATGAGATTCTCCATTAAGGGATAAATCAACCTATAAATATTCACACCTTTGGGATATCCAATGAATATTCATGTCATTCTCTAATGATCTAATTCCTTCTTCTTTTTAGAGGGTGTTATCACTGAAATTTCGTCCGCACATGGTTACAAGAATTCATGAAGTCATCCATGGACCTGAATTAACACCAAAGCCTTCATAAAGGGTCAAAAACTATAAAAAGTAGTGAAAAATTAAAGGGTGCTATGAAGACATTGGGCGCGCACGCACATGCGCAAAACAAGAACACAAAAATCGCGCGCATGCACACAATGCGTGACTGTTATCGCAAAAATCCACGCACCTGAGAAACAACGCATTTATGAGAGTGGTCAGCCTCCCACCCACTTCTGGTTCAGCTCCCAAGCTGATTTGACACTCAAATATGGACTGGATTCAACTGGATGGTTGGTCAAAGACCTAAAAATGCCTTAATTAGCCTCTTTACACACTACAAACCAGTTGAACAATAGATCAAAGGAATGCTATAAAAAGACCATGGATACACTTCATTTTTCAAGGAATTCAAAGCAAAGTTATGCTGCCATTATTCTCTTGAGGACTCTATCCTTACCAAGAGTATATTTGCACCATTGCATTAGGCAATCCATCTCACCCCTTGAGTGGATTAGCAAACAGTTCTTTCACCATTTTTCATTTTTATTTGTTGTAAGAAGAGCTTACTTGTGGGGGTCCAAGAGCCCTCTCTTGGAGGAAGAAGGGACTCATAGTCCCCTTGCTTCTCGGTGTTTTGTTTCACTAATATTATCCTTATCATTGGTGACATGGGTTTCATTGTTCTTTTTGTCTCTATGTCCCTATGCTCATAAATTTATTTGTTATTACATTTCTTAGTTTAATTCTTAGTTGTTGTTTTCTATTTATTTTCCTAACTCTTTTCCTTGTAGTTGTCTTGCTCAGCAACCCAACTGAGCTTGCAAGCACCTCTATTTTGTTCACTAAGTTGATGGGAGAGGCACAATAGATTGGCGACTCCACTAGGGAAAGGTATCAATTTCCTACCCCATTTGGGTTTTTCTTGCTCTTCTTTTAGTTTGTTTAACTTGTAGGTGCACTAACCGGCCTAGGCTGACCTACCAATCAGCCAATTCCAAGTTGAATTGAGAGAAATCCATCCAGATTTTTCATTCTCGGTCGTGTGTCACATATGCATGGGTTTTTAGGCCCACAAACGTGCATCGTGTGCACATGCGCTTAAGTCACAACTCTCTTTTGTGCACGTGCACTTATTGAATTTTTTTTTTCACGCACATGCTCTTTGTGCGCCTCTGTCTCCAATGAGACTCGCACATCTGTGAAAAGATTCACATTGTTAAGTTGTTGAGATGTGGGGAAGGCCATTTTCCTTCTTAAAAATGATTTCAAGCATGTTTTAAAGCTGCACCACACTTAGTCCCCTCAT
>SNQJ01S0033919.1:0-19303 GCA_010110895.2 Picea sitchensis
TTTTCCTGTCTCTTGTTATTCTCATACCAAGGATTTTCTTTGCAGCACCCAAATCCTTCATCGCAAATGAACTAGCTAATTTTTTCTTGAGCACATTTCTATCCTTCATATTAGACCCTGCAACAAGCATGCCATCTACATACAATAGCAAGATAATATAACTTCCATTTTCTAGCTTTTTAAAATAAACACAGTGATCAGAATGACATCTACTATAACCTTGTTCTATCATAAACCTTTCAAACTTCAAATACCACTTCCTTGGAGCTTGCTTTAGTCGTAATTGAAGTCATTTTAACAACATGAGAACATATTTCATCAAAATCTATGCCTTTCTTTTGTGCAAACCCCTTTACAACAAGTCTAGCCTTGTACTGCTTTTCTCCTCCATCTTCTTCCTTCAACTTGTAAACTCATTTATTCTGCAATGCTCTTTTTTCGACAAGCAACTGAACCAAGTCCCAAGTATGGTTATTTACCAAGGAATCCATTTCTTCTTTCATGCCTTGCTCCCACTTCTTTTTGTTGTCTACCTGCATTGCCTCTTCATAACATTCTAGTTCACCAGAATCATTCAACAATAAATAATACAATGAATGAGAGTATCGTTTAGGGGGGTATACTTAACCTGGTAGATTTTCTAACAACACTTGCAGGTGTTTGAGGTACCTGATGCTCATGTTGTTGTACATTTTTATTTTCTGGTTCCTTTGGAATTTATTTTTCAGTGATCTCATCAAGCACTGTGTATTCTTGTTTTTCTTTTTCCTGTTTATTTGCCTGCAACTGATCTTTGTACATGACCTTCTCATTGAATATGACATCTCTACTCCTAATGATTTTGTTATTTTCATAATCCCATAAGCGATAACCAAGCTTTTTCCTCAAGCTTTGTTCTATTTTCTTTATCAATATGGACAAATACTTCACAACCGAAAGTTTTCAAAAAATAATAGTTTACCTTTTTTCCTGTTCATTCCTCCTCTGGAATTCTACCATCCAAAGAGCTTGAAGGTCCTCTGTTTATTAAGTAAATACCAATATCTACATCATCTTCCCATAAATGTATGGGAAAACTAGCATGCAATCTCATACTCCTTGCACGCTCCATGATTGTGCTGTTCATCCTTTCCGACACACCATTTTCTTGTGGTGTTCTTAGAACTGTCTTCTCTCTACGAATCCCATGGTACAGACAGTAATAATCAAACTCCTTGCTGCAATATTCAACTCCATTATCTGATATGAGACACTTCAACTTTTTTCCTGTCTCATTCTCAACCAAATCTTTCCATTTCTTAAAAGTATCAAAAACATCATATTTTTGTCAAATGCAATAAACCCAAGTTTTTCTAGTTGCATCATCAATAAAAGTAACATAGTAACAAGAGTCAGCAAGAGATGATACCTGAGCTGGTCCCCATACATCTGTATGCACAAAATCTAACCTTTCACTCTTCTTTTCTTTTCCGACTCTGAGAAATCTGACTCTCTTCTGTTTTCCATAAACACAATGCTCACGGAAGTCCAAATCAATTTGTTTAAGATCTGACAACAAATTTCTTTTGTGAAGTATCTGCATCCGCTTCTCACTCACGTGTCCAAGCGTATGATGCCACAGTGCAGTATCCACTCCTATAGAAGCTAAAGATATAGAAGAGTCAGTACTACCAGTACATAAATACAATGTACCTACCTTCTCCCCTTTTGCTATCACCAATGATCCTTTGATGACCTTCCACGTCTTATCTGTAAATATGGATATACAACCTTCACTTGCTAACTTTCCTGTTGAAATTATATTTTTCCTTAGATCTGGAACATGTCTTACCTCTTTCAACAACCATTGGTTTCCATTGCTTTGATTTATTTTTACCCTTCCCATTCCAACAATTTTGCATGGTGCATCATCACCCAAATGAACCTGTCCAAAATCACCTTGAACATAATCTAGAAAATGTTTCTTATGGGGTGTGACATGAAACAAAGCCCCTGAATCTACCACCCAAGACTCAAAAATTTTATCTATAGAAAGAATCAAAGCATCTTGTAACACATCACCTGTTACATTTGTTTCATGATTTCTCTCCTGCTATCCATCTCTTTGTTTCTTTGGAGCTCTACAGTATTTCTTTAGATGTCCTTTCTTCCCACAATTCTAGCACTTTATCTTTCCAAGTCTGCATTTGGATCTTCCCTTCCTAGAATTCCCGTGGTTCCCTTAGCCCTTTCCTCTATCCTTTTGTCTTCCCCTGTTCTCCATGTTCAACACATTACCTGATGTCTCACCAATGATTTTCCGTCGCATTTCCTTACTAAGGATAACACCAACAACATCATCAAATTTTAAAGTATTTGAACCAGAGATAGAGTTACATACAACCATGACCAAGCCATTCCATCTTTCTGGCAATGAGCACAAGATTAGAAGAGCCCGAACCTCATTATCAAAGTCCACTTTTATAGAACTTAGTTGATTAGTGTTGGTGACGGAAGTCACTCCTGGATTGCTTGCAGGAGCAGAGCCCGACGCCCATTAGTTTAATGTCACGATTTGTTTGAAAGGGGTGATCAAATGGAAGCAAACTCGAAACAGTCGTTTCAACTCAGAAACTGGGCCAGGCATGCACAAACGAGTGAGGTCTTGATAAAATTCAAACAGTGAGTTGTAATAAGGGTGAGTAGACGGGAGACTTCATGAGAAGAGTGCAAGGATCTGCTATAGGCATCAAGCTTCTAACAGACGATGAGAGCAGGCATCTGAAAACAAGATCTTCTTACTTCCAAACGCGGGAAACCAGAGAAACAACAATGCAACAATAAATCATTTACCATAACATAACTGTGTTAATTCACACGAATCATTCGATCATGAACTCTCCAGCATAAGACGAAAACAAATATGAAAAAGGGAAACTGTTTGTTATAAACCAAGAAGTGTCAAACACAGATACATAACCAAGGAATCCAGAATGGTCATGAAAACTTTACAGTCGGGAGCTTAGCTCTACCATCGATCGATACAAAATGGCTAAAATGCCTTCATATACTCAAACTAACAACAACAACAAAATCGAGACGTAGCATTGAAAGCTTTGCGTCTGCATGGTTTCTGACAACATGGAGCTGCAATCTTTGAACGGTCGTGCAACTTATGGCAGACGTGATCGATCTCCTGACAGTTTATTCGGTGAATCGACGTGCCTTTAATTCAATGCAGGACTTCCCATTATGGCAGAGACGATGTCTAACCACCACCAACCGCTTCAATAACTGCTTCTTGGGATTGAAGACGACCTAGCCAAATCAGCATTTTGGGACATGGGAGACTCCTCGTGCTGCCACCTGGAATAACTGAATAGCTTGAGGGACGGGTATGGAGGCCAATGTGGGAAGTGGGGTACGACTACGGAATGACGGGGTCACAACCGCAAGGACGAAGTAAGAACGATGAGAGGAGAGAGAGGTGGTGGGGGATGACATAAGTCATGAGGGATATAAGCAGAGACGGTGGGAGAATAGACGTGGTAGGCTTAATGTAGTGAGAGGCTGACATGGAGGGAAAGGGATACGTGGCGAGTGGTAAGTGGACGATGAGAAGGAAATATGACCACGCGGACAAAGGAGTGGAGGAGGATAGGCAACACATGGCAGCAGGAGAAAGGTGATTTATGAAGGATGATATGACGGGAGGAGGGCCCATGCTGGCTAAATGCAGGGCGGCTGAGAAGGACGAGGCTGCGCGAGCGCCGTTGATACGGGCGCTATGATTTCAGCCGTCGGAAGCTGCATCCTTGATTTTGGACCCCCCCCCCTCCGCTTAAAGGTAGAAAGGCAGAGGGGGTCCAGAATCACCTTTATCGTCGTTGATCCGGGCGCGCTGATCTGGGCCGTTGGAGAGGTGCGCCCCCGATTCCGGACCCCCCCCGCTTAAAGGTCGAAAGGCAGGGGGGGTCCGGAATCCAATATGCGTCGTTGATCAGAGCGCGCGGATCCCAGCCGCTCGATCATGCTCGTGACTTACCCTGGGGCATATTATCACCCGAAACTTTGGATAAGTGGGTTTTTAACCCCTTCTTTTGTGTTCTAGCCCCCCTTACAAGAAATATCGCTAACATTTGGCTCCATGGGGGATAGAGTCATCCCTGTGATGCTCTAAGAACTCTTTTGCAGACTTAGTGCCTTAGCTGTTGGGCTATGGAGTCATTTATTAGTCCGAAAAACAAAAACATAAAAAATATTTACAAAACAAAACAAAAAGAGCCGACTGCGGCTCATAGAAAACACTTTTTTAAGAAATGCCCATTGACTGGGCCACTAAAAACTTCATTGCCTTCCAGATCCTGCAACATGTAAGTGTTGTTTGAGAATACTTCAAGGATCTTGAAAGGCCCAAACCAGAGGGCATCGAATTTACTGTGTTTGCCCTTTTCTTGCCTAGGTGCATCCCACTTGAGTACCAGGTCACCCTGTTTGAATTCTTTCTTTCTGTTCTTCCTGTCAAAAGCCTGTTTGATCTTCTGCTGATGATTGTAGGCTCTGTCCCTAACCTGTTCTCTGATCTGCTGTACTTCCACCATCTGATGAATTCTTCTGAGCACATGGTTAGGTTATCCTTCATAGTCCTGGAGGAGATTGGCTACAGGCAAGGCAAGCTGAGTGGGGAAAATGGCCTCTATTCCATAAACCAGTTGGAAAGGTGAGATGGCCAGTGATTTTTTTGTTGTTATCCGATCGGCCCAAAGAGCAAATTTGAGCTTTGAGTCCCAGGCCCTTTTATTATCCTCTAGTAGCTTTTTGATAAGCTTGATTAGGCTTTTATTGGAGGACTCTGCCAGTCCGTTTCCCTGGGGATAGTAGGGAGTGGAGTGAATCCGTGAAATTCCAAATTGTTCACAAAACTTGACTAGAGGCTTGGAACGGAAGGGGGAAGCATTGTCAGTGACAATTTTGCTAGGGCATCCAAATCTAGCTATGATGTCTTCCAGGAAGCTGATGATTACTTTGTGAGAAGTGCTTCTGGTAGGGACAACTTCTATCCATTTAGTGAAGTAGTCGGTTGCTATCAGAATCCATCGGTGTTGGCCACTCGAGGGGGGATGAATTTCCCCAATGAAGTCCAATCCCCACTGCTCAAAGGGTGCTGAGACAACTACAGGCTTTAATGGCAGAGATTTAAGCTACTGCTTCCCTGAGAACTTCTGGCATTTGATGCAAGCTCTAATTTCCCTGCAGACATCGGGAAATAAGGTGGGCCAGTAATACCCAGCTCGAAGAATCTTATGAGCTGTGGTCTTCCAAAAATAATGACCTCCACAGAGACCGTTATGGAAGTCGAATATAACCTTCTGGGCCTACTGTGGGTCCAGACACCTCAATAATATCCCCTGGGGGTCTTTCCAATACAAGGTTTGGTCAATGAGGCAATACCTGACCGCTTTGAGCTTTAGGGATCTGGCTTTACTTTTCCCCAATCCATCAGGAGGCTTTAATTCTTGCAAAAAATACAAGATATCTTTGTACCAGGTGCATGCTGCTAGTGGAACAGTGCCTTGGGCACCCCTGTTGGATGACTCAGCTTGCTCATTGATGAAATTGATTCCCAAGGCTCTGCAATTTGACTCAACCAACAATTTGGCTAAACCTTGCCCCTTTATCAACTTGGTGGGCTTAATCTCCAGATCAAATTCTAGGATCTTGGCGATCCATTTTCCTCTTCTTCCGTCTATGTCAGGCTGTATAAGAATGTCCTTCACAGAAGCTGAAGGGACATATGCATTGATCTTTGAATGCAAGACATAGACTCTGAAAGCCTTGAGGGATTTCACCAGGGCATAAGCCTGCTTCTCCATGATCTCGTATCGGAGTTCTGCATCTCTCAGTGCCTTGCTAAAGAAAGAAATAAGCTGCTCTTGTCCTTGATCGTTTTTCTGCAACAGAACTGCAGCTACTGTATCACAGGAAGCAAAAGAAAATATCAGAAAGTCTTTGGAATAATCGGGACTGACTAGCACAGGTGATTTCGTCAACGCCTTCTTTATTTGGACAAAAGACTCTCTGGGTTCAGAAGTCCATTTTATTTCATGGCCCTTCCTGAGCATGGCTGTGATGTGTTTCACCAACTCAGCGAAATTTGAAACAAATCTCCTCAGAAAATTAATCCTTCCCAAAAACGCCTGAACCTCTTTCTTAGATCTGGGAAGTGACAGGGCCTGAATTGCTTCTACTCTGTCAGGATCAATCCTTACTCCATCTACTGATACTATATGGCCTAACAGTCTCCCTTCTTGCATAGCAAACAATGATTTCTTGGGATTCAGGGAAAGGCCAAACCTGCGACACTTCTGGAAAACCTTCTTTAAGTGGAAGCGGTGGTCTTTATCAGTCTTGGAAAATACTGTTATGTCATCTAGGTAAATCACCACGAACTTATCTTTTTCCCTGATGAAGGATATGTCCATGGCTCGCTGAAATGTTGCTCCCGCATTCATCAGTCCGAAAGGCATCTTGGCATACATGAATGTGCCCCAAGGAGTGGTGAAAGCTGTCTTTTCTCTGTCCTCAGGCATGACTGATATTTGATTATAGCCAGAAAAGCCATCAATCATGGATATCCTAGATGCACCAGTGACCTTCTGCAATATATGTTCCATGTTGGGCAGGGGATAATTGTCCTTCGTTGAGCTTCTGTTCAGGTTTCTGAAATCGACACAGAGTCTGATTTCTCCGCTCTTCTTTCTTACTGGGACCAGATTGGCTACCCAGTCAGAGTATCTCAAGGGGACAATGATCTAGGCATCCAACAACTTTTTCACCTCCCTCTCCATGACAGGTAGCAGCGTAGGATTTATCTGTCTCAGCTTCTGCTTGAATGGTCTAGCCTCCTCTTTTAGTGGGATCTTGTGCTCAATAACCGACGTGTCATATGTCTTGAGGTCTTCGTAGGTCCATGAAAACACGTCAGCAAACTCCCTCATCAACTTAGTGTATTCGGCCCTCTGCTCCTCGGTCAAGCTTTTTGACAGTTTGACAAATTTAGGCTCCTCTGATGTGCCTATGTTGCACTAAGCTGCATCAGCATCATCACCTGAGACTCTACCCTTCACTGCCACATCATTCCCATCAAACAATATTTCTAATGGGATGAGTCCTTTCGGAATGTGGTTGCTCGGCAATTGTATAATCTGGTGGTCAGCAATTTTATTCACAAATTCCCCGGGGTGATGGTCAAACTCTCCTGCAGCATCAGAATCCTCATCTATGTGCAATGCAGAAAAGTTACCAATGGATTGAAGAAATTTTTCAATCTCCTGATCATCCTCAAATACCTTCCAATGCTTGACATTGTCTGGTACAGAGGGTCTATATTTTATTTCAATATCGGACCTGACAGTGGGCATCTCAGGAACTTCAAGCAGACTAGCTGTGAAAGATAAACAGTCGGCTGGGGAATTTTCTTCCCTTGGAATGAAAGAGATGTTAAAAGCCAGGAAGAAATTATTCACAAGGTCCCATACCTCGTTCCTGTAATTCCTGAGTCGAGGATGCTTGGTCTGATAAATGTTTTTTACCTGCTGGACAATCAACTCTGCATCCCCAAACACAACCATTTCCTTGATTCCGATCTTCTTTGCATCTCTCAATCCCAGAACCAGAGCTTCATACTCTGCCACATTGTTGGTGACTTCGAATTCCAGCCTGTATGACAGAGAGATGGTCTCATGACAAGGGGACACAAACACTATCCCAACACCTGCACCCATACTGGAGGAAGCTCCATCAAAGAGCATCTTCCAAACAGAGGTGGTTGGAGGGGGTGCCTCCTGATTGAGAATGGACTGCTTTCTGATTTGTAAAGGGGGGTCGGGAGTCTCAGTGAGCTGCAGTAAAGTAGAGCCTAAATCAGTGTCTAAGGCATAGATGCGATGATTAGTGGGGTTTGCTTCATCACTGACAATGTAGGCTAGCTGGGATTCTCTGTATAATCTCCTATGTTCCCCTCCAAACAATGGAATGGTGGCATACGTGAGATCCATCTGTAATGTCCCTCCAAGTCTTTTAATCCAAGAACTTGACAACAACATGCCAAACTTGGGGGGAACGTTAGCTACCACAATATCCATGACCATACTCTTCATGGGCAGCTGAAACAAGGAAACTACCAGGTCCTTGATGACTCCCAAACATTGTACCCTCCTGGAGTCAAAGGAATAGAGGTCATGATAGGCTCTGGTGACTTCTAATCCTATCTCTTCCATGACGGCTTTAGGCATGAGGTTGTGGGAGGCCCCTGAATCCATCAGGAAATTGTGCAGCACTTTGTCATGTATGTTCAGGGAGGTGTAGAAGGGAGGGGATGAATCATCTCTATCTTCTACCATGGGACCTAGGACAACTGCAAGCCTTTCATCTTGGAGGTTTATGAAGTCTGTGGAAGGGCTTGAGGCTTCAGATTTCAAAAGGTCAGAGAAGCGTTTTTTGAATTCCCCGTGTTTAATTAACTCGATGAATGGCACAGGGATTCTGATCTTTTGGATCTCATGTTCGAAATTGAAAGAGGACATAAGCTTTGGATTTTCTCTAATTTCAGGAACATGACTTTGGACAATGGGAGAGAGGGGTTGGGCCTTCTTACCTCTATGATTATATACTACTTCGTTAGCAGGCTGTTCTGCTCTGGAGGGGGGGCTCTGGAACGTCAGTTGTTGTTGCCCTTTTGTCGGACCTCAGGTTGTACCTGCCTCGGCCGCCACCAGCTTTGTCTCCTTTACTCAATTCGTTTAGCTGACTGTTCATGAGAGACTCCTCGTATGCTGACTGAGTCAGATGAGGGAAAGGAGGAGTGACTTCTACAGAGTGGATTTTAGGCTCAAGCTCATCTATTTCCCCTTCCTGTTCCTCAGTCACAAAATTGTTCTGAAAGGGAGCCTGAATTCTTTGGTCTTCTCTATCTCTTCCTCTCTCCCCGTGCATAGTCGGGGGAGCAATATTATTTGGCCTTCTGAACCCTCCTTTGTTCTCAGTGCCTTGAGTGCCTTTGTATGTTTGCCTCCTCTCCACCTTCAGTCTCTCCACCTCTTCTTTCAGAAAGTTCATGACCTAGTTCAACTCACTTACTTGAGGGTTGGGCAGTGATGGGACGGAAGTTGAGGCTTCTGATTTTCCTTTTCTTCTGTCTGTGTTGGCCTGGTTTCTCAGTCTGTCAGCTGCCAATATGTTGGATTCCACTTATATGGCTGCATCTTGCATCTGAGCTAAAGAGGTGGCTCTTATTTCTCTTAACACGAGACAGAAATCAGGGTCAAAAGCGCTAGCATAGGAAATTTGAGCAGAGGCCTAGTCTGAGGGTTTAATCTCTGCAGGAATCTTGTTGTACATCTTATTAAATATTTTGGAGAAGTCTGAGACAAACTCTCCTTCCATATTCTTCAGAGACCCAAACTCCGTCATGTAATACATATAATCCTTCCTATCCCCCCACTGCCTCAGGAAAACATTATCCAGGGCTTCAATTCCAGCAATAGATCCAGGGGACAGTCCCCTAAACCACTTTCTAACCTCACCATCCAAACTCTGGACAAAGAATCTCATCCATACATCTTCATTCTCAATATTGAGGTTATCTGCATAACTGTAGAAGGCAGCCAGGTGCTCTTCAGCAGTTATGTCTCCCTGCCCACTGAACTTGGGCATGTATTTCAAGTAGTCTCCCGCAGGGAGAGGGCTCATGGGATGGGGTAGGATTAAAGGAGCATATCTAGCAGCAACTATAGCATCCATCCGATTCGGAGGGGGATTAGCACCAGCCATAGGGATATTAGGTAGAGGAGAACTCGAAGGAGAAAGGAGTATGGACAGGAGATGTAGGAAAAGAGGTCCTCAAAGGGGACGACGAGAAAAATAGAGAGAGGTCTAAGGGACCCGAATGTGTAGATGTTTCTCTCTGTGCAGCAGTAGTAATAAAAGGAGGAGTAGTGAAATATTCTGAGGTCCGAGGATTGTGTGGAGGCACAGCTTCCAGGGAAGGGGGAGCGACAAGGATCTCTCCCTCTGATACTAGACCAGGAGGAGAAAACTCAACATGAACACTCCCGAAATTCAGAAAACGTGAAACCTCAGAGGAAGGACGACTAGGAAGATGAGAATAAGACAATGGAGTTCTTACAGAAGGGGAGGGCGCATTACCTGTTTCGGAGATGGACACTTCTTTCGCAGAGCTCTTTCCCTTTCTGCGCACTGCTTCCGAGTTAGCTCCTGGTGTAGCTAAAGGCAAGTGTGGATTAGACCTCGTGTGTCTTCCTCTCGAAGCCACAGTTGATAGAACATGTTCTCCCCAGCGGAGTCGCCACAGTGGAGTCGCCAGGTGCACAGTAGCAATCTTCAAGTTCTGATATCTGATGCACCTTCAGAATCAGTCTAATCTTTGTCGTTCAATCCCAGGGAAAATATTCAACATCGTCCCCAGCAACGGCGCCAGAAATGTTGGCCACGGAAGTCACTCCTGGATTTCTTGCAGGAGCAGAGCCCAACACCCATCAGTTTAATGTCACGATTTGTTTGAAAGGGGTGATCAAATGGAAGCAAACTCGAAACAGTCGTTTCAACTCAGAAACTGGGCCAGGCATGCACAAACGAGTGAGGTCTTGATAAAATTCAAACAGTGAGTTGTAATAAGGGTGAGTAGACGGGAGACTTCATGAGAAGAGTGCAAGGATCTGCTATAGGCATCAAGCTTCTAACAGACGATGAGAGCAGGCATCTGAAAACAAGATCTTCTTACTTCCAAACGCGGGAAACCAGAGAAACAACAATGCAACAATAAATCATTTACCATAACATAACTGTGTTAATTCACACGAATCATTCGATCATGAAATCTCTAGCATAAGACGAAAACAGAGATGAAAAAGGGAAACTGTTTGTTATAAACCAAGAAGTCTCAAACACATATACATAACCAAGGAATCCAGAATGGTCATGAAAACTTTACAGTCGGGAGCTTAGCTCTACCATCGATCGATACAAAATGGCTAAAATGCCTTCATATACTCAAACTAACAACAACAACAAAATCGAGACGTAGCATTGAAAGCTTTGCGTTTGCATGGCTTCTGACAACACGAAGCTGCAATCTTTGAACGGTCGTGCAACTTATGGCAGACACGATCGATCTCCTGACAGTTTATTCGGTGAATCGACGTGCCTTTAATTCAATGCAGGACTTCCCATTATGGCGGAGACGATGTCTAACCACCACCAACCGCTTCAGTAACTGCTTCTTGGGATTGAAGACGACCTGACCAACTCAGCATTTTGGGACATGGGAGACTCCTCGTGCTGCCACCTGGAATAACTGAATAGCTTGAGGGACGGGTATGGAGGCCAACGCGGGAAGTGGGGTACGGCTACGGAATGACGGGGTCACAACTGCAAGGACGAAGTAAGAAAGATGAGAGGCGAGAGAGGTGGCGGGGGATGACATAAGTCATGAGGGATATAAGCAGAGATGGCGGGAGAATAGACGTGGCAGGCTTAATGTAGTGAGAGGCTGACATGGAGGGAAAGGGATACGTGGCGAGTGGTAAGTGGACGATGAGAAGGAAATATGACCACGCGGACCAAGGAGCGGAGGAGGATAGGAGACACATGGCAGCAGGAGAAAGGTGATTTATGAAGGATGATATGACGGGAGGAGGGCCCATGCTGGCTAAACGCAGGGCGGCTGAGAAGGATGAGGCTGCGCGAGCGCTATGATTTCAGCCGTCGGAAGCTGCATCCTTGATTCCAGACCCCCCCCCTCCGCTTAAAGGTAGAAAGGCAGGGGGGTCCGGAATCACCTTTATCACCATTCATCCAGGCGCGCCGATCTGGGCCGTTGGAGAGGTGTGCCCATGATTCCGGACCCCCCCCCGCTTAAAGGTCGAAAGGCAGCGGGGGTCCGGAATCCAATATGCACCGTTGATCAGAGCGCGCGGATCCCAACCGCTCGATCATGCTCGTGACTTACCCTGGGGCGCATTATCACCCGAAACTTTGGATAAGTGGGTTTTTAACCCCTTCTTTTGTGTTCTAGCCCCCCTTACAAGAAATATCGCTAACAATTAGTAACTGTATTAAATTCATTTAAATGATCTGCAACAGACCCACCTTCTGACATCTTCATATTAAATAATCTCTTCATTAGAAATACCTTACTGGACGCCAAGGGATTTTCATACAATTTATCCAATGCATCCATCAAACCCTTCGTTGTCTTTTCTTTTGAAATATTGAAAGCCACTGACGCTTCTAGGCTCAGCCATATCGTTCCTAGAGCCTTTCTGTCAATAATCTCCCATTCTTTGTTCTTCATAGCTGTCGGTTTATTTGCTATTCCGCTCAATGGTAGGAATAGATCCTTTTGATATAAATAATGTTCCATATGCATCTTCCATAACTGGTAGTTTTGGACGTTAAATTTTTCGACCCTAAACTTCCATCTTCCGACATTGCTCCCACTAGAACCAGGAACCCTCTTTTCCTGTGAGTTACCCTTTCTCTCTGATACCAGTTGTTAGAAAAAAAGGATCGTGGAGCAATAAAATAAAACAAATGCGGAAATAAAATACAGAAGATACACGATACAATAGAGACACAGATATACTTGGTTCACCCAGTGTGGGCTACGTCCACCAGAGAAATTGCCAGGTCCTTCCTTTATTATTATCCAACAAATGAAGGGATACAACCTACAACAAACCTGCTGTAACTTTCTCTTCATTCTCTCATAGTCTCCTATCTTAGAATACAATATTCACTATGATACATAACCGCAATACATTTCCCTCATAAGAGAGGGTTGCCTTCTAGGGAAAAAAAACCTAACATAACTTCTACCGTTATATCTGTGACCTTATAATGAACGATCCAAATTTACAATGAAATTACAATATACTTTTACAAGGCTATTTATCCTTTGGGGGCTTTTCCCCCGAACCCCCGCATAGGGGGTAACCCCCCTATGCACTCCCACACGTGGAAGAGTGTACATTCTTCTGGGGTGTAAATTCTTCATGGGGTATAAACACGGCTGAAAACAAAAGACCTCTGAATTAGGAAGATAATCAGGCTCCACAATCAACAATTTCCAGCAAGCTTTTTGTTGATAAAAGACTAGCCTAAGAACATGCAATTAATACTTGTGAGTTAGGATATATATTTTGTTGGCTATAAAGATAGGGTGATATTTCCGTCTACTTTACTTTAGCCAAGTAAAGTTTTAAAATGCTTGAGTAAGATAAATTCATATCTTTTCCTCAACATTTATTTGGCGACCATACTAGGGAGTTCTTCGATATCTCTCCGGTTAAAATTTGTACTCGATTTTCATCGATACATCTTTCTTTTCTGATTTTGATTCCTTGACTATTTTACTATTTATGACTGTTCCTGTTGGAAGACACCCCAATCTTGAGCTCGGTCTCCAAGACCAGACCAACATTGCCTTGAACCTGTTTCATACTATTTTAGACACTGCTATGACCCGTGCTAAGCTTAATCGTTCTTGGGCAGCAATTGAAAGAGATATTAGTATTCAAGAACAATTGGAAGCTAGACGTAGGCAGCCTAGAAATCATAAGTAGCCTTTTTTTCTTTCTGTTTTGGCATTTCTTTCACGTCCTTATATTCTCGTGCTTCTAGAAGAAGAAGAGGCTTGTCACCTAAAATCAATCCTATTGCTGAAATAGGGAGAAGAAACATTGTGTTATCTTCCCAACCAAGTGATGTAAGGAGAACTTTATTTGATTAATCTAGCTCATCTTTCTTTCCCTCATCTATCATCCACAAGATGGCATCTAGTGGTGGCTCTGGTGGCACTGGAAGTGCCCCATATTCCCAATCTTCATCGTTATCAGTGATTGGTAGCTTGTACAACCACCATATCCCTGTCCAATCTAATACAAACCCCACCAAATTCGTTAAAAAGTATGGGCTTTTTCAGTTCGAGGAATATGCCACAACCACACCATGTCATGTGTCCTCTCCTCTTAACTTAGCTCCTGCTACTCGTCCACTTCCAAAATTTAAAGAGCATTTGCCTACGTTTTCAAGAAATAACACTGTTAGTACCAACGAACACTTAGTGGCTTTTTCTAATTCTTTTCATAACATAGGGGCCAACACCAATGATACTTGCATGCGCCTATTCATCAATTCCTTGGAAGGGAAGGCTGTAGCCAATTTTTTTGACCTTCCTCCTAAGATTTTGTCTACGCGGGAGGAATTAATCTACTGGTTCAGATCCACTTACGGGTAACCCAAAAGCCCTACTGAGAAGTTAAGGGAGTACAATAATGTCACGTACAAAGATGGTGAGACCATCAGGTCTTTCAACTTGCGTTTCACCAAGTTGTATAATCAAATCCCCAAACTTATCCACCCTCAGAACCAATCCACATTCATGCATTACTATAATGTATTGCCTTCTCCTTACCGTCATAGGCTTGAAGAGAAATCCATTGATAATCTCGGTTTCGCTCTATACACTTGTTCATAGTATGAAGAACAACTTGAACGAATTGCTCTACCCCAGGGAGAATCAATTAGACATACATACATGTCCGCTCCCTTACAACTAGTACAAGATATGAAAAATTGTATGATAGCATTTGAGTGAAAGAGAACTATCTCCCCTCTCACCCCTGGAGCTTCATCCTCTTCTGCACCTCCTTTTAGAAATCTAGTTGGAAATAATTTTCAGCCCAAGGCTATCCTGCCTAGGAGTTGGTGTAAATTTTGCGAGGAACACCATGAAGAAACCATGTGTGAGGTAAGGAAGAGTGCAAGAGATAATATCTTTGGTAAAAGACCAGAAGCCACTATCACTATCCTAGATTTTTCTGAGCCAGAAGATGTCATGGTTATCAATACCAGAAACAAAGCCTATGCCTCAAAAGGCAAGTTTGACCCTCCTCACAGTTCTTTTAGACCAATCTCACCCTCAACTGTTGCGGTGCCCCAGGTTCCTAAAAATCCTGAGAGTCAAAGAATAACTCCTCCCCCCCCCTCTTCCAAATAAAACATCTTGAATCAATTGGCTAACATCAAATCAGATGCAACCCTCCTAGACATGGTTTCCATCCCTGAACAACAAATGCATATGAAACAATTCATGGAAGGAAAGGATTCCGTCATAGCCAATCTTTCTGAAGAGGTGAGTGAAGAGGACTCCTTTGTAAATAAAGTAAGTTTACATAACTTTAGATACCCTGTAAGCCCACCCCCCCTTTTATATTTCTGTAAAGATCATGGATAAAATCGCCCATTGTTGCCTTATTGACGGCGATTCGGGCCCAAGTGTGATGTCAAAGATTATTATGGAAGAGCTAGGTTTTTCCTGTACAAATGAAAATGCCAGAAGCATGCTATCCTATAATAGTCTACAACAAACTACCATAGGCGAGATTAAGGATGTAACCTTGGTTTTATGTGCTCATCCTGAGATAAGGACAACCACACGTGGAAGAGTGTACATTCTTCTGGGGTGTAAAGACTCCATGGGGTATAAACACAGCTGAAAACAAAATACCTCTTAATCAAGAAGATAATCATGCTTCACAATCAACAATTTCCAGCAAGATTTTTGTTGATAAAAGACTAGCCTAAGCACTTGTAATTAATACTTGTGAGTTAGGATATATATTTTGTTGGCTATAAACATAGGGTGATATTCATGTCTACTTTACTTTATCCAAGTAAAGTCTGAAAATTCTTGAGTAATATCAATTCATATCTTTTACTCAACATTTATTTGGCGACCATAATGGGGAGATCTTCGATATCTCTCCACTTAAAATTTATACTCAATTTTCATTGATACATCTTTCTTTTCTGAGTTTGATTCCTTGATTGTTTTACTATTTATGATTGTTCCTATCGCAGGACACCCCAATCTTGAGCCCGGTCTCCAAGACCAGACCAACATTGCCTTGAATCTGTTTCATACTATTTTAGACACTGCTAGGACTCGTGCTGAGCTTAACCGTTCTTTGGCAACAATTGAAAGAGATATTAGTATTCAAGAACAATTGGAAGCTATACGTAGGCAGCCTAGAAATTAGTAATAACCTTTTTTCTTTCAGTTTTTTCCTTTCTTTCATGTCCTTAGATTCTCGTGCTTCTAGAAGAAGAAGAGGCTTGTCACCTGAAATGAATCCTATTGCTGAAATAGGGAGAAGAAAAATTGTGTTATCTGCCCAACCAAGTGATCTAAGGAGAACTTTATTTGATTAATCTAGCTCATCTTTCTTTCCCTCATCTATCATCCACAAGATGGCATCTAGTGGCAGCTTTGGTGGCACTGGAAGTGCCCCATATTCCCAATCTTCATCGTCATCAGTGATTGGTAGCTTGTACAACCACCATTTCCCTGTCCAATCTACTACAAAACCCACCAAAGTCATTAAAAAGTATGGGCTTTTTCAGTTCAAGGGAGATGCCACAACCACACCATGGCATGTGTCTTCTCCTCTTAACCTAGCTCTTGCTACTTGTCCACTTCCAAAATTTAAAGAGCATTTGCCTAATTTTTCAGGAAATAACACTGTTAGTGCCAACAAACACTTAGTGACATTTTCTAATGCTTGTCGTAACATAGGGGCCAACGACAACGATACTTGCATGCTTCTATTCGTCAATTCCTTGGAAGGAAAGGCTGCGGTCAATTTTTTTGGCCTTCCTCCTAAGATTTTGTCTATCTGGGAGGAATTAATCTACTGGTTCAGATCCACTCACAGGCAACCCAAAAGCCCCGCTGAGAAGTTAAGGGAGTACAATAACGTCACGTACAAAGTTGGTGAGACCATCAGTTCTTTCAACTTGCATTTCACCAAGTTGTATAATCAAATCCCCAAACTTATCCACCCTTATAACCAAGCCACATTCATGCATTAATATAATGCATTGCCTTCTCCTTATCATCATAAGATTGAAGAGAAATCCATTGATAATCTCGGTTCCTCTCTACGCACTTGTTCAGAGTATGAAGACCAACTTGAATGAACTGGTCTACCCCAGGGAGAATCCGTTAGATAGACATACATGTCTACTCTCTTACAACTAGTACAAGATATGAACAATCATATGATATCATTTGAGCGGAAGACAACTGTCTCCCCTCTCACCCCTAGAGCTTCATCCTCTTCTGCACCTCCTTTTAGAAATCCAATTGGAAATAATTTTTAGCCCAAGGCTATCCTGCCTAGGATTTGGTGTAACTTTTGCGAGGAACACCATGAAGAAACCACGTGTGAGGTAAGGAAGAGTGACAGATATAAGATCTTTGGTGAAAGACCAGAAGCTACTATCGCTGTCTTAGATTTTTTCAAGCCAGAAGATGTCATGGTTATCAATACCAGAAACAAAGCCTATGTCTCAAAAGGCAAGTTCGACCCTCCTCACAGTTCTTCTAGCCCAAGCTCATTGTAGCACACCTTTTCTACTACTTTGTTTAATCGCTCTGATACCAAACTGTAGCACACCTTTTCTGCTACTAAGGTTTAATCGCTCTTAAAAGAAGACTATAACACCACTTTGTACATAACTCATACAGATATTATTTAACCCACATGCATTTAAACAATAAACACATTCAACACAAAGTATTCATATGAATTACTGCCATAATCAGAAATCAATTAGATTTTCATATTAATTCATATACACAGCGGAAAACATGATACATAAGCAGCACAGTCATGCAAAACATGATTAAACCATAATCAGATACTTATCTTTATCAATGGTAGATTCCACCAACCAAGTGCAGGCCTTCCACGAACCTCCCAGCCTTAGACCACATTTCTCATCAGCTCAGCAGTGGGTCATCCCCGAGCTGGGACTAAGCTCCACCCCAAGGCAAGGAAATCTAGGCTAGGCTGAGGTTACAGGGAAAACAACACACAACCATAAGGAAGGGATTCTCTCCAAGGAACCTCCCACGCTCACTGCCCATAGAACCTCATTCCCCACATGCCTGTTCCACCCCAGGAGTATACACCTTCTCTATCACCTGGACAGTCCTTCGGCTACTAATATCCCTTGCCTTGGGTTACAGGAACAGGCCAGACCGGAAGTCTCCGAGCTCTGTGGCAGCTACAGGGTTCCTTCCAGGAGTCCTCTCCTTCCTTCGTGCACTCTCTCACCTGGAGATAATTACTCACAGGCCAACAACCTATTCTTCCAACCTCAATCACCTCTCTCACTTGGAGAGAGCATTGCACCACTGGCCAACAAGACCCCACACAGTCCAACACTGCATGGTCACAACAACTCACAGGGAAAATAGACATGGGCTTCCCAGCAGGTTCAACAATGGCTGGTCACTTCTATTTCCCAATCCGCCAGCATAGAATAGACTCACGCTCTGGTTGTCGGGGATGCGTGAAAAACAATCCACGCAGGGTCAACATAGGTTCGAACTGTTCAGAGAGGGGTTGTACCGGCTATCTCAGAAGTCAACCCAGGCTTTTCGGCTTTCAGGGATGCACCAGGGTATTCTTTTGCAGAGGTCCGATCGTTCACCTTCAGACCATCAGGTAGAATGGAAGAGAATCCCTCTCACGGCTCCTCCTGGCCATTTTATTTGCATGCACCAGGGCTAACACTTGTCACCCTTGGAACTGCATGCGTTCCACCAACATGCATCACCCTTGTACATCCTCTCTGGCCAAAACTTAGGATAAAACATAAATGCACATGTCTCTTTGGGATAATATTAAAATATCATTCCCAGGCTTAAGCCCCCTAGGCTTAGCCCCTACGCTCAACACTTAGCCCCTTTTCCCACCTTCCAGCCCCCGATTCCTTGCCCACTCTATGGATGCTCAGTCCCCCTTCACTCATTCATCGTGGCCGGTCTGAACCTGGCGGTGTTTATATTTTATTAAATGTTCTGCATACATACAAGTACAATAGCAGGCTCCTAGCCTTCAACACTTAGGTTCTCTGGCCTAACAAACACATAAGTCTCCAGCTTATAAGAACTTGGCTCACCAGCCTATAAAACATAATCACAATTCCTTTCAGAACTTGGTTTACAATGGGGCTCGGCCTTGGGGACACTACAATCCCCCTCCCCTTATTTTTGCACTGTCCTCAGTGCAACTTACACAGTCTCTGCAAGCCTTTCAAAATCTTCAAAAAGATGCGGGTACTCTACCCGCATAACATCTGCATGCTCCCATGCCGCATCCTCAGGACCGTACCAGGTCCACTGGACCTTTACAAGCTCTATAGCTCGATTCCGGAGCTGTTTGTTTTTCCT